>NDXB01005551.1:0-11154 GCA_002631895.1 Agapornis roseicollis | reverse complement strand
GGGGGGGGGCAAAAGAAGAAGGTCTGTTGGGGGGCAGTGTTAAGGAGGGAGAAAGAGCTGCACAGGGAGATGTGCCTGAACTGAGAAACAAGACTGGGAGCAGAATGGGCAAAAGCTTTTCAAAATGGGGAATGTGGGAGATGCCATTCCCTGCACTCTGCGTTGCTCTCATGTGCTGTGATCTTTTGCCTGCAGGATCTGTTTGATGAAGAGGATGACTTGAGGAAAACCAAGAAGGCTAGGAGGAAAATGATCCGAACCACATCAATGACCAGAGTAACATCAGCATTTACTGAATGGTCCAAGAAATGGAAGGGATTCTCTTCCTCCCCTCCTTGCAGGGAGTGAGAGGGCTCTGGGGGGGATGCTGGCACTGGTGCAGAGCAGGGAGGGAGAGCCCTTGGCTCTGAGACGAATTAGCAAACCTCTTCCCATTAATGAGTTAGCTTGCTGCTCAGAGCTGTATCCCACCTCCTGATCTGTACTGGGTTTAGTCTGGCTTCATATCAGTGATGGTCTGGGTGCAGCACAGTCTTGGCTTGCTGCTGTGGCATGGTCTTCTCTCTTTCCTCCCTAAGGAAGGGGAAGGTTGGCTCGGAGCTACCCTGCTCTCCAAGCATTTCCTGATCCCTGTCTCCTTCAGCCCGGCAGTTGCCTGGGCACCTTCTTCCTGAGTTATTCCCCATCTTTTCTTGCTTGAAGGTGGCATTCCTCAATCAGATTGTCTGGGGAGAAAGGGGATTTAAATGGTGAGAAAGTGCTATTCCAGCCTGGAACAGCTAGAGTCTGAGTCCTTGTGCCCTCCATCATGCCCAGATACAACAGCTTCTTGCAGAGTCCAGATTTAGTCCAAATCGTACAGCAGATTTAAAGAGCAAGGGAAATCATAGCTGACCTTGGGCCCATGGACCCAGAAAGGAGCTGAAGGCACGTTAGAGAGAGCAGCAGTGGCCTCCATGTTAGTCACCGTGGAAGTGATTTAACAGGGATTTGTATTTGTTTTTGTTTTAGCAACCAAACTTCAAGCAGAAATTTGTGGCTTTGCTGAAGAGGTTCAAAGTGACTGAGGAGGTAAGAAGCAGGAAGGCTCCTGCACATGTGTAGATGTCAGAGGGCTGCTTCCCACTCAGTGGGAGCACAAGACATGAGGTGCCCGGTGCCCAGAGCTGTTACCAAAGGTGGTGCGAGACATGGCCCTGACTGGGCCTTGGGTTTTCCAAACCTTCCTGCCTGAAGAAGGCAGCTCTGAGCCTCATACTCAAACCAAACCCACCTTCCTGTTGGGGCGAGGGGCCAGGGGAGGAAGGATGCTGTCACCTGGTTGTTCCACAGCCTGGGTTTGACTCCCTGAGGTGGGAAAGGTGCTGTGGTGTGTGCCTCATGGCTGGCAGGGAGCTTGTGTGTGGTCTGGCCTGGGACGCAGGTGACTCCGTATCTCTCACCACTCTCTGGGCTTGGTCCCACAGGTCCTGGACTCTGACCCTGTAGACCAGACCCAAGAGGTGGAAGAGGACTTGGGCTTGCTCTATGACAGCCTGGAGGAGTGCAACAACAGTGACAGTGGCCCAGAGATTGAGGACAATGAGAGTGTGCACAGCACACCCAAGCCCACCCTGAGGTAAGAGACCTGGAGGAATGTCCTCTGACACTTCTCTGTTGCTTGGGCTAATGTAAGCATTGCCTTGTCTCTACTCTCATTACCATCTTCTGTTGCCACCACTGAGCTCCTCGCTTGCATATCCTGTTTAACAAATTCAAAACTGTCCATTAAAACTGACTTCCTTCACATTTAGTCTCATCTAATTTCCTGCCAGCCCAGCATCTGACACTTACTGACCTGCTGGAAGAGTACCTGCTTGATCTGGGCCCCCAGTCTTCCCAGCTCTCATATCTTTCATCTGACAGTCTTGGCTTTCTCAGAGCCCTCCATGCCTGTCTTTTGAGCACTTTGTGACTGCTTGGGCCAATCCTTGTGTCCCTATGAGGTCTGCATGCTGCATTCCCACCCATCAGCAATGTTCCTCACCCCATTCCCCAGGCATCCAGTGGCTTGATTTGCCCTGCCAGGAGCAGCTGGTTTGGCACAGAGGTCTGTGAACCATGCAGTGAAAGCAGGTTTCTCTCCCACGTGCTCTGTGTTCACCTGGCCTCTTTGCTCATGGCTGTTCTGTTTCCCTGCTGTCCTCTTGTGAGAAAGTTGCCTTTTATTGTCTTCCTATTCAGCTGCTTCACAGTTCACTGGGTCTTTTCTAGCCAAGTTAAGCTTATTTGTCACTGATGTTTCTATAGTTCTCTATTTAAATATCATCTGGATTAGTTGGAATCCCTGCTGAAGGTACTTAGGTAGGGGTACCAGACTTGGTCTGCCACAGGCAAGTTGTTTGGTATTAAATCTGCTGGTTTCAGTGGGGATGAAACAGGAACATGACAGAAGTCATGTTTTCCACAAGTAGTTGTGAAGGAGGCAGCAGGCATGTGGGCAAGGTGGTCTGCTGGAGCTCCAGAAGGAGTTCCACAGGGTCTCTCCTCAAAGGAAACAAACATGCTGTGGGAAGAAAAGGAAGGTCTTTTTGTGGTCAGATAATGGTTTGTGAATGTAAACTGTAAGAAAAGTCTATTGAGAGGTTTTGCAAGTGCCTGCTTGCAAGCATCTGGTCACTGGGAGGGCATCCCAGGGTTAGTGCTGGTTTGTGCTTGTACCTGTCCTTACAGCCTTCCTCAGGTGTTTGCTACAGTCTCTGGTGGGACAGCCTGTTCACTAAGCATCTTGGCAGCATGGTTTCCTCTGGAGTGCCTCAGTTTCTGACAGTGCTGAGCGTGTATCCACTGGCTCTGTAATCTTGCAAAGGAGATGCAGGAGCTGACTGCCAAGGTGGTCAGTGTAGACTGCATGGTTCCAAGGCCCTGCATAGCCACCTCAGCTGATGACGACCTCCCAGCTCAGCCTGTAAATACAAGATGTGATCCTCATGCTGGATTTATTCACTCTCATAAACAGCCTTGCTAGACACTGAATATCTGTGGAGCAAGGTAGTCCTTAAGGGTGAGCAGTAGCCAATGCCTTGGGTTGGACCACTGGTGTTGGGAGCTGATAGCCATCCATTTGATCAGCCAGGGAGGCTGCCTCTGCACTGGTGTGAAACTGGAGCTGGAACTTTGGCTGTTAGGTCAGTCAGAGTCTTTGATTGAGGATCAGAAGGGAGCAAATGTCTCCATAGGTGACTGGGAGAATGGGGGATAAGGGGCTCATTCATTGAAAACAGAAGGGAGCTGTTCAGAAGGACTGGGATTTACCTTGATCTTAACCTGCAGAGACTCAGACTCAGTCATTCATATAGGAGAGCCTTAAAACTGCAGGACAGGGAGAGCTGAGAACTATGAAAGCTTCTGAACTGCAAATGAAATAGGCCAGAAAAAGATACAGCTTCCATGAGGAGGGGGGAGACAGCCCTGTTTCAATGGGATGTTGAAAGCCAGACCAAGTTATGCAACTCTAATGCCTAGCAGAAAGGGGTATTGTTTGTATCAATTGAAATTGCTGGCTGAGAAAAGGCAAGTGTAGATTGTACGGGGGGTTGGCAGTGCCTGAGATCCTGGAGCAGCAACTGGGAGGGGTGGAGAGAGCTGAAATCTGTTAGTAACAAACAGGAGACATCATTTATCCCTGCGTGACCTGGAGGAAATGTCCCACCGGGCCTGATTCTGATTGGAAACCTGGAGCTTTGGTAAATGAATGTGTCATGAAGCAGCTGCTCCTGGAGCCAGGGAGAGGAAAATCGAGTCTGTCTTCTAGCCCGTGCCCAAACAGTGCTGCTGAAGTGGGGCTCTGGGGTGGGGACCATCATTTACAGAGGCAAAATGTCCTTGTCAGAGCAGTGAAAGCAAAGGAACTCTTGTGCCTGGCAGCACAGCGTGCTGTACACAGGAGGAAACGTATTAAAAGGGAAGTAAAAGGAGCAGCCAGGATGTTCAGAGGCCTGTAGGTATCCTGCAGAAAGCTGCAGAGAGATCCAGATGGGGGCAATAGAAAACAACGGAAACTCTGGCTGAGTCCTAAGAGGAGAACTGCTCTATGTCCTGCACCTCTGTGGCCATCCCTGGAAACCTGCAGTCTTGTATCCCCATCTGCAAGAGGAACTTTTCCTGGGAGTTAGTGAGCAAATACATGCCTAGCTTAGAGGGAATAGCTCAGATCTGCCGCAGGGAGGTCACACATTGCAGGTGGGCTGCAGCTGCCGCAAGGGTTCTGGGAAAGCTGGCAGGTGAGATCCAGTGATGGAGCCTGATTGTTTCCTAAGGACTGGTCTTTGAGCAGCCCATAGGATGTGGAGGCAGTCCTTGGCAAAGAAATAATGGGTGGAAAAGCAGAAGCAAAGGTAGACACTCACACCGTGGTGGCAAAGACAGTCCTGGTCCCCCATGAGAGTTGTTGTATTGGGATTTGGGAGTGGGGCCTTGGAGCTGCACTATGTAACTCTAGCAAAACATCATCTCAGAGACCTAAAAGGCAAATATAAGTGCTGGGGAGCAAAACAGGACATTGCTGTGCTACTGAGGGGTGGTTCTGGGTGCAGTGCTGTGGTCTTCAGAGCCTCGGGAAGGGGGAAAGCAGAAAGGGAAGGTGGAAGCTGCTGCTCAAGTGCAGCAGCAGCGGGAAGAGGCAAGGAGCCTGGAAGAGGGAAAGCAGAAAGAAAGGCAATAGACATCTGTGGAGGCCGCGGTGGTGCCTCTAGAGGGGACAGAGAGGTTCAGCAGCACGATGGAGCTGTGGTGTTGACAGATGCCATATACCAAGGAGATGGGGCGAGGTGGTGGCTCCTCACTCTGCGCTGCAGGGGTTCACTGCTGGCTGTGAGGCAGGGACCTCAGCTCCTGTTGGTCTGGGGTGGCCCTGGCCCGTCTCTGCACCCAGCATTGCTGCAGCAGATGGGGCTGTGTGGGGCTGGCAGGTCCATTCCTAGGCTGTGCGTTGCTCGGACACTTGGGTGTCTGGCCCACCAGGACCTCTCCACAGTGCTCTGTGCTTGGGACAGGCCGGCGGGGGTGTGCTGGGATCATGGTGACTTTGTTCCTCTCTTATTCCTGCCTTTTTCTCTCCCACCTGTCTGTCTGTCCGTCCGTCCGTCTGTCTGTTTCTCTGCAGGCGTTTCTTTGAGGGAGTCTCTCATTCTGGTTCCCAGACTGAGATCGGCAGTCTGCACAGCCAGAAAGGGCAGGATCAAGAGGCGGGCAGCCCTGTGAGTTACACCACCACCGTCACCACCACCTCTTGCCCCATTCCCTCCCCAGACAGCCCCGCATCCCCACAGTGCCTGCAGCTCCCTCCGAGACCACAGCTCCAGGCAGCACCTGCCTGGGGCTGCTTCTTCCCTTCTTTCCTTTTCTTTTTCCCAGTGCAGGCAGACAGGCAGTGATGGGGGGGCATCCTCTGGGGCCAGTCCCAGGGAGACACAGGGCTCCTCTGTGGGAGCCAGGCATGGGTCATGGACCACTGTCCTGCTTGGGGTGCTTCATCCTTCCCTGACCCCAGTCCTTGTCCCCCAGGGTGAGCCAGACAAGCGGAAACCAGGAACACTGCGGCCACAGGAGGAGCCAGGAGTGGAAGTCCCTTCAGTGGTGAGTCCAAGCTATGGAATGTGGAGCAGGGCTGGAACTCCCTAAGGCCCTACCTTGCTTTCTGAGGTACCAGAGGTGCCCACCAGTCTGGGACCAGGGCTGGTGGGGATGGGTGGATTGAGCTGGAGAGCAGCAAGAGTGGAAGGAGGGTTAGGGTCTGCAAGAGATGCAGCCCAGTCCCCTCAAGCCCTGCAGCCATGGCTCTCCATCAGGGCCACCGTCCTTGACAGGGGTACCCATGGGTGCAGGAAGCGGGGCAGGGAATGCAGTCTGTGTGACGTGACCATGTGTCACCTTCAGGAGCTGTCCACAGAGGAGCCCTGTTCCCGGCTGGCCCCCCCAGAGGCTGCCACGAGGGAGAGCAGTGTGGACAGGCTGGCCCAGCTGGGCCCTGGCACCAAAGCTGAGCTCCCCAGCGCCGTATCCCCCAGGTAAGGCACCTCCGTGCCCTGTGCCACGGCTCACAGTGGCTCCCTGGAGCAAGCGGGGCTTGGTGGAGGTGTTCCTGTCCTGTTCCTCTCTCACAGCAAGGCCGAGAGCAAGCAGCTGTGGCGTCCCCGCAGCACCTCTGTGAAGGACCGGCAGAGCTCCAAGGGACAGGGCGGCCGCACCAGCAGCCTGGACAGCGAGAGCTCTCCAGACTCGTGGCACAGCACCCAGGTGAGCCCATGGGGGCCACCTCACCTGGAGGCTTCTCAAGGGCCCTGCTTGTCCTTCAGTCACAGGCAGAGCAGCCCAGGCAGCAGCCGGGGTTCAGCTTTGTGGTGATGCTGTTATAGGTGCCCCGAAAGTCTGTTTACGATCAGCTGAACCAGATCCTTGTCTCTGATGAGCAGCTGCCCGAGAGCATTGTGCTGGTGAATGTTGCCGAGTGGCAGGGCCAGGTGAGTGCTCTGATGGGAGCTGGGTGCATGGGGGAAGCTAGAACCAGAGTCTCAGCTGAATGCAGGTGCCTGAAGTGGCACAGAAGGATTTTGGAGTGCCACAGTGGGAAACAGCAGGAGAATGGAATGAGCAAGAGGAGGTCTGAACCTAGAGCTGGACCCTGCTTTGGAATGGTGGGATTTAAATCAGAGGGTCCCTGGACCAAACCCTTTATGTCAGGGAACAGAGCCTGGTTCTTGGGACAGTTTTGCATTTGCCATTGCAGGGTGGTGGCTGTTGTGCTCAAAGGGAGCTCGGGCAGCCACCCTGGAGCAGATCCAGGAGGAACAGGGATGCTCAGGAACGTAGCCAAGGGTGGCTGGGTGGTTTTAGCCTCCCTGCATGGGGCTGAGACCCTTGATCTATCCCAGGGGACACAGGGGCCAGGCAAGCATGGGCAGGTGCTGGCCAATCACCCCCTGGCTGCCTTAACCCCAGCTCTCTGCATTGCAGTACGTGAGTGAGCAGCTCCAGGCGCACAAGCAGTTGGTTGTGTCCACCTGCTCCGTGGCAGACATCCAGGCAGCCTTCAACACCACTGTCTCCCGCATCCAGCGATAGTGAGTACAGCTCAGGCTCAGCCTGGTGGCTTCCTGTGACTGCAGAGAAGGGCTAGAAAAGACCCTGGCTTCCCCATGGCTTGTTAGCATCCTTTGGGATTGTGGACACAACATGGGAGCAGGAGTAGGCCCTGGGGAAAGAGGGGCAGCCCGGTGCTGGTTTTGCCCATAGCAGAGCTCAGCAAGCTGGAAATGGTTAGCAAGGGGTTTCTGGTGCTGGATGGGCTGACCCCTCTGCAGAGCCACTGCTTGTCCCTCACTGTCTGTTCCTCTCCCTTTGACAGCTGTAACTGTAACTCCCACATGCCTCCCCCAGTGAAGGTGGTGGTGGCAGGAGACCAGAGCTACCTGAGCGTTGTCCTGCGTTTCTTCGTGGAGCAGCTGGCCAGCAAGACACCCGACTGGCTCAACTACCTTCGCTTCCTGCTTGTGCCCCTGGGTGAGAGCCCCCGTGAGCCTGGCCTCGCTTTGTCCTCTCCCACCACCCTGGGCTTTCCTGCCTGGAGCCAGCCTTGCCCTTCTCGCCCACAGGCTCTCACCCTCTGGCCAAGTACCTGGCCTCGGTGGATAACAAGTACAGCACTCTCTTCCTGGACACAGCGTGGCGGGAGCTGTTCAGCAGGGCTGAGCCACCCATCGCAGGTGAGGACCTAAGGGCTCAGCAGTGCTCTGAAGGGGAGCCCAGCTGCCAGTGAGGCCCTCATACCCCTTTGCTCCCACAGACACTGTGGACATCGCGGGCCGCGTTGCCCAGTTCATCGCTGGAGCCAGCCTCTCCCACCAGCTCCCCATCTCAGAGGCTATGCTGACCTACAAGCAGAAGAGGTGAGCGTTGCCCCGGGACATCCATCCTGCCTCGTAATCGCAGTCTGGGGATAGGCTATGGGAGACAGGGGACAAGGGAGCGAGGCCCCGTGCTCTCCTCTGTGCTGAAGGGAGTGGGGTTCACAGTGACAGGCCTGCGGTGCTACCCCCTGCCACCCCCCGGTGTGCTTGGCCCTGTGACAGCCCCAGTGCTAGGGACTGGCTGCCAGGGCTGGGCTGGGCTGGGCTGGGGGCCGTGAGCTGGCACTGTGCTGCCCGGGGGTTGATGCTCGTGTTCCGGCTGCACTCTCACCTCTCCCTTCTCTTGGTTTCTGGCACCCAAGGAAGAGAAGTCTCTATTTTGATTTTTATATCAGGTATTGGCTTGTGCTTGCTGTGCCGCTGCCTGGTTCCCCCCCTTCTCCCCCATGTGCGTCCATCCCTCTTGCTGTGCAGAGGAGCTGTGACCCCCAAAACGGGGCAGAGCTGCCCTCCCGCATGCAAGCCCTCCCCCAGCACTGGAGGGGATGACTCCTTGCCTCCTTGTGTAGTGTGCCCTGTGCTGCCATGTTGGGAACAGGGGTTCCATGGGAGGGAAGGCAGAAGAGACAGTCCTGGTGGCTGTGAGCTAGTGTGGGGGTCCCTGGGCCACAATGCACTCGGTGCTCAGCACACCCAGACCCTGACCAGCCTCTCTTCCTTGTGCAGCCCCGATGAGGACTCCTGCCAGAAGTTTGTACCCTTTGTGGGGGTGAGTGTGCTGTGGGACCAGTGGGCAGTTTGGGCTGGGGGGAGAGGGGCAGTGCTCTGCCCTACTGATGCTGGGGATCATCTGCCCTTGCAGGTGGTAAAGGTGGGCCTGGTGGAGCAGTCCTTCAGTGCCTCTGGTGAGTCCCAGCGAGCCCACAGACCCTGGGTCCCTTCTGCTTCACCTTTGTTGGTGTCCCCCAGCCTGTTTCCCCCCTCCCAAGCCACACTTTTCCTCCCCAGTGGACTCAGATGATGCCACAGTCTGCACCCCGTCCCTGCTGAGCTCAACACCAACTGCCAGTGGAGCAGTTCCTTACAGCAAAGAGACTGTGAGCACTCCACCACCCTCCCCATCTGTCAGCAGCGGCCTCTCCGGCGCTGGGTAAGGCAGGCCCATGCAGTCTGAGATGCTGGGGTGGGAAGGTTTGGGATGCTCGTGGCAAGGCTGCCACATCCTGGGGTTATGGGGCTAGGCTGTGCCCAGAGCTGTGGGGAGGGAGAGGAGCAAGTGCATCCACCAGTGTGCTGCATGGTGCTGCCTGTCTTGCCCAGGTCTCTGAGCCCTGGTGTGGAGGTGATGGGCCTGCAGGTGGACTACTGGACAACACAAGGGCTGGACAGAAAGAAGGAGGGCGAGAAGCGGGAGACGGGTATCAAGAACACACTCAAGAGCAACTTCCGCTCACTCCAGGTCAGCCGCATCCCCGGCACGGGGGAGCTGGTGTCCCCTAGCACCATGGCCATGACCGTGGTCACCAAGGAGAAGAACAAGAAAGGTAACCAAGCCCACCCTGGGGTGCTTTCCTGCTGCAGGGCCACAGTCTCTTGCTAAAAGGGCAGGGGGGGGCCCGCAGGAGGGCAGGGCTGAGACCTGGCCAGCCCTGGGGTGAGGGCTCCCACCCAGGGCCAAGCGGAGCCATCCTGACATTGGTCCTGTCTGTCCGTGGCCCCCAGTGATGTTCCTGAGCAAGAAGCCAAAAGAGAAGGACCTGGAGCCCAAAAGCCAAGTCATCGAAGGGATCACACGCCTCATCTGCACAGCCAAGCACCAGAACACCATGTTACGAGGTGAGGGGCTGGAGGGGGGCAGAGCAAGCGGCACAGGCTGGCTGAGGTGGGGCTGTGCCTCACTGCACCCTCTTGTCTCAGTCTCCATAGATGGGGTGGAGTGGAACGATGTGAAGTTTTTCCAGCTGGCAGCACAGTGGCCAACACACGTCAAGTACCTCCCCGTGGGCATCTTTGGCTACTCGAAGAGTGTGTGAGAGGCAGGGCAGGCCTGGGATGGAACTGTGGAGGGTTGCAGGAGGAGACAGGGAGATGGACTCACTCTTGTTCCCTCTCTTCTGCGGCCCATCCCCTGCCCACTCTGCAGCAGAAGATCCCAAACCTGCATCACTCCTGTGAGCCAAGACCCAGAAGGTGAGGCCAGTGAGCCTGGGGCCATGCACCTTCCACCACCAGCCAGGGCACCATGCCATCTGCCTCCTGTGACCCCCAACAGCAGCCTAGGAGAAGGGCCCCAGGAAGGGCTGTGGGTCCTGCTCTCCCAGGTCTGCTCCCGGCACACCGGGGCCCCAGCTGGGCTGAGCCCAGGCAGGTTCCTGGTGCTGGAGCCAGCAGGATTGCTCACACGGAGAAGAGGTGCTGAGCAGGGCCCCCCAGCACCACACTGCCCCTCGCCAGCCCCACACTGCCAGGCCTGGCCCTGCCCTGCAGGGCTGAGCTGTGGCAGCTTTTCTAGTCCCCTGCAGCCCCACTGCTGCAGCCGGCTCGGTGCTGCTGCGGTACCCCGCTCCCCCAGCGCTGCCCTGCGGAGCTCCCATGCACGGGGCACACGGGCACCGGTTTTGGTTTGTTGGTTTGGTTTTTTTTTTTACAAGATTCTATTTTTTTTAAATTTATTGTACGGTTCCTTTTCGGGATTAATTTTAATAAATTAATGCTGGTACCATTACGGCAGGGTACGTGTGTGCCCATCAGTGCCCCAGGACAGGGCCGGACACAGCTGGCAGAGAGTGTGCACGGGGCACAACTACCGCTGAAGCAAGCACAGAGGTCAGGGCGGCTGGGCACAGCAGCCAGTGTGTGTGTGACCTGGCCATGCTCCAGCCACGGGCGAGCTGAGCTCCCCGACACAATGATGAACTGAGAGCGGGTGGAACTTGGCTTGTTTATTGACAATAAACCCCACAAGTGCTCAGGAAGAGACAGACCGGACCCAGCCCGAGTCCGTCGGATCCTCCTCTACCTGAAAGTGGAAAAAGTCTGTCTCTTTATGGCAGAGGCTGGTCTTGCAGCCGTCTTGATCTCAACAGTCTGGAAGGTGACCTGAGCCTGGACCTCGGAGGTAGGTGGTGTGGTGGGTTCAGCAGAGATGTATTCCAAGACGTGAGGCCTCTCCTCCTGGCGCCGCAGGTATCCCTGGTTCAGCAGATGCAGGACACAGGACAGCACATCCACGCTGTGGCAGCAGAAGCTCAGGAACTGCAGCCCTGGC
>NDXB01005548.1:20458-47489 GCA_002631895.1 Agapornis roseicollis | reverse complement strand
GGAGGGCAAGCCAGGGGGGTTGAATGAGTGAACGAGCTGCGTGGGTTTAAACCACGACAGGTAATGAGATTGAGTTTATACTTTCACAGCAAATAATTTCCTCCTGTACTCAAATTAATTTTGAATTCAATTTTGAGAACTATCAATTTTTTTTTCCACCATTCCCATTAAAATGTGGACAGCAGATCTATGGGAATTATTCCAGCAATTGCATCAGGATTCAAGGATTACATTAGGTCTGCTCTTGCAGCTTCACAATGGGAGCTCCTGTTGAGTCGCTGGTCTATTATGGCTCATAAATTCCTGTATAGCCAAGGCATTCCAAGACACTCTACCCCATTTTTTGGGGGGTGAAATTCTTTTGTATTGATGTATAACTGTGTATTCAGCTCTCCTAAAATAATTATTTTTAAAATGGGTCAAGCTTGTAAAGAGATGTCCTGTTCCTCGATCTCAGCATTATATACTACTCAAGAAATCTTTCTGTCATCCTCTGATCCTTGGCATGGTAATTTTTATTTGCTCTTTCAGATCACTGCTGGGAATACTGAACATCACTGGACCTAGAGCTGATGCCTGCTGGATACCACTGGAAACAATTCAGTATTAATTTTCTTTTTAACGTACCTTTTGATGATATGCTGGCCAACTCTTAATTTAAATTGTGAACATTAATGCTATGTAGTATTCTTTTTTCTTAATAAAAATATTTGAAAACTATAATTATGGATTTATTAATTAAACAAAGAGAAAATAAGCATCCCTTAAGTGTAAAATAATCTGTGGACCATGTAGAAAACAAAATGCTCAGGATTAATATTCTTCAGGGTTTTTTTGCACATAAAAATTAATTTCACCTTTTCATAATGTTTCCTATATAAATAATACTGTTCATGTTTCAGAACTGGACAGATTCTGATTTGCCTGACATATCTATCTTAAAATGTTTAGGGACTTTCTGAATTTATTGACATCGCCTTTGGGAAGTTTATAGAATTGATGCCAGCACTGGTGCATGTGATTTCTTCAGTTGTTTTTTTTTAACACTTTTTGCAAACCGTTTCTCTCTCAGATTGGGTAATGTATGTTCTGTAATTTGCTACAAAACATAAAACTTACAAAATTGGAAAAAAGATTCTTAACTTTGGCAGACATGCCTTGTATTTCTTTCTGTTTGTAAAAGACACAGCGTTGCATCTATGTTGTCAGACAAAGGTACGCTCACAATACTCTCAAAACTTTACTAATGCACTGAAAGTCTTTCAGTTTTTCCAAGTAAAGATAAAGAAGGGGATGAGCTTTGAGAGAAGAAGTCAAAATGTCTCCCTTTCTTTTTGTGGACCCTTTTCCTTTCCAGAAAAAAAGTTCTGGTGAAATTTATGAAAAAGAAGTTTCCCATATTTTTATTCTTTTTTTTTAACAAATCTAAGGCTTTTGGATTTATTGGACTTTTCTGTCTTTGTATAGGTTGAATATCACAGCTAATAGCACAGTAATAATTACATGTCATTCTCTTTATCCTCTTTGTGCAGTGACAATCGACAAAGGTGTCTCATTTCACACATCATTTGTGACGTCCTAAGGTAATACTGTGTGTTTTGGGGAATAGCTGTTGAACATAGTCATTAATCTCCATTTTGAGATGTGTGGTGCCAGAATCTGGACCCAATTCTGTAATTATTCTAAGTACAGGGTTTTTGGTGAAGTCAATGGGCTATTAAGATTATGCTCAGATCCCAAGAGGAAGAGTAAGATAATTTTAAAAAGTATTACAGGACTGTAGGATTTCCCAGTCCTGCAGTGGGGCTGCACTGTCCACAGCCCTGTATAGGGAAGCAAGTTAGTTTTTACTGTGGCTAAGCACCCATGGATCCAGACCCAACTTCAACACAGAGAGAGCTTGTGAAATTGAAAAACAAGAATAAAATAAAAAGTTCTATACGTGCCTGAGAAATGTTATCAACTCTGGCAGAGATATTCATTGCTCACTGATGACTGAGAATCTTGTTTTGCCCAGGGACTAGTTGCGAGTTACTAATAGAGTAAAAATGTGGGCTGAGCAGCAAATAACAGTCTATGGCTGATTACTCTTATGTCATGCTTTGGGAATGGCAGCCAGAAATGTGCAACTTATTCTGCCTTTAGAATTAAAGGCACCTAATTACAATCTCATTTTGTTAAAATACAGTGCTAATGACTTGCTTGTGCAGTAGCTGGATACCATATCAACTGCCATGTAAGCAAAGTTTTTTCATTTTAGCAATCCTAGTTATAGTATCTGACTACCTATGCATAAATATTTGCCAGTTGCTGTATGTCACTGGAGAGGAGAGATGCAGCAGTTTCCACTAGGCAGGGAAAGCCAGTGAAAGATAAACTTTGTACTAAGATGTCCTACCTCACATTAGAAGAGCTATTTTGAGTCATTTATAAAAACTGGCCTTTTAAAAGTCCAACCATGCTTGCTCAGGTCAGATTCTATAGCATTTCAACAGAGGTTAAGTCCTGTTTTCTCTTGTAATCTTTTCCTTAGAGTTCTTTTTAATTTTTACAATCTGTCTTTTTATTGTTGGTACTCAGCTGTTTGTACCTTTGAGTCCTCTATATACCTAGTCTACTTCTGCTTTTTGCACAAGTTATAGAGCATCTTCCAAACCTTTGTTACCAAATGTATATATATATATATATATATACATCTTCTCACTACTTGAAAAATCTTATTTTGTATTAAGGGTTACTTCTGTTACCTTCCAACCACATTGCTGACAGCAACTTTATTGCTAAATATGAGGGTACCTTCTTGTTTTTTTTTTTTTTCCCCCCTATATATGCCTTTCATTCAAGAGATCCCAAACTAAGCAACTGCATGGTGACATACTTTGGCATTTGCTATTATTTGATCTTATTCCATGAAACTTCTTCAGCAAACTCTGTACATTTAAATCTGTTAATTATAACAATGTCTATACTATTAAATATTTATCTGAGAGGAGTTCTCTGAAAGCACAGAAATGAGAATAGCTTTCTAAATAACTGGCTTTTTGGGACACCGCAAGGACAAGCTTTATACAAAGCCACATTTTTCACATGGCAATTAGATGGCTCCAGTGTTTCGTATGTTTGGTTTTCTCCTCCATGTATGGTGCAATCTATCACATGTGTAATTCTGAGTATGTTCTTTCTTCAAATATGAATTGCAATAATGCTTTCACTGTGGCTGATACTATGACAATTCCCATTCCTCTATATCTATGTAACTGACATTTTCTCCAGGTGCATAGCTCCTGTCTTCCCAGGTCTTTGCCAGTTGTATTCAATAGCCTTTCATATGAAGTAGCTTTGTTATAAGCTGTTTTGTCAAAAAACAGATAGGATCTTAACAAAAGCAATGTATGTACCAATCTATTCACACTCAGGTGGTATTCAGAGTCTATCAAGAGGAGAATAAAGTCTGTAATTGTTATTTTTAAGAAGCATAGAAGGCAGCCAGAAGAACTGAATTGGGAGCCCTTTCAAGTATATACCCTGAAGAAGCAAAAGGAGTAAGTAGTAATAAAACTAAACTTCCCCCTGTAAAGTGAAAGACTGCTGGAAGGATGGACTCATTAGCTAGGTGCTGGGTGCCAAGTCATTCTCTATTTCCTTCTCATTACTTCCAGGCCATGACTGTATTCTAACTCTTTCTCAGATCAGAACATTACCTGAGAATATCAGTGAGCTGACAAAGAAACCAGTAAAAGAGTTATGGTCCCAATGTCAGTATGAAAATCAGGACCATGAGTTTTTAACTGCTCCATTAAACAGTTATGTCAGTTGCAATTTTTGCTTCTTGGAGATGCCCAGCATTCGGAGAACTGTCCATAAATTCACATTCAGTTCTGCTGGATTGAAAAAAAAAAACGGGCAAAAAACAAACCAGAAAAAAACTCTGATGAGCTCAGTTTCTTAGGTTACTTGAGGAGAGACAGTCTCTGCTAAGTCTTGATCTGGGTTCAGGTTTACTCATAAAAGTTGGCACCAGCTCTTAAGTTGTTTGCCAGATGTGTATAGTTAATGTATTTGGTATCACTGCTGTCTCATTCTCTAACTCTCCAAAGAAAGTTTGCTGGTGACTTCTTCAGTCATTAGCAGGATTTTCTAGCTTCTGTCCTTAGGAGCAGTGCAATAGAACTGCTGCTTTTATTCCTCTCAACACTAGAAATTAAAACAGGAATATGAAAATACCATATGACTTCATCCTTCAGACCACAAGTGAAGCTGAGTCAGCAAGTGGTGAAGAAAACTACATGTATTTATAGTGAATGAGAAATTATTTCTTTTTCATGAAATGTTTGTAGCTAATCAACTGAAATAGCTGCCTATCTAATAAATACAAGCTGAATATAATCCTGCCAAAAAAGTGCGCTTGGATGGTATATTTGGCAGTGCTGAACAGCTCTCAAAGCATATTAGCTGTTCAGTGTTTGAGTCAATAGGCTAAGATGTGAGTAAGATTAAAAATCATATTTTGATCTTTTTTCTTCATAGTGTGTTTTGTTTTTATTCATACCCAAGTTTAGTTCCACTGATTTCTGCAGAGGTAATGGTGGCAGAAACTGCTGAACCCAAAGCAAGCACTTAACTGTTTTTCATAAACATCCTAATTATATTCCAAAGCTTTTCATAGAATCATAGAATAGTTAGGGTTGGAAAGGACCTTAAGACCATCTAGTTCCAATCCCCCTGCCATAAGCAGGGACACCCCACACTGAACCATGCCACCCAAGGCTTCATCCAACCTGGATTTGAACACTGCCAGGAATGGAACACTCACAACTTCCTTGGGCAATCCATTCCAGTGCCTCACCACCCTAACACTGGAGAATTTCTTCCTTATGTCCAATCTAAAACTCTCCTGTTTAAGTTTGAACCTATTACTCCTTGTCCTGTCACTACAGTCCCTAATGAAGAATCCCTCGCCAGCATCCCTATAGACCCCTTTTCTTTATCTTTTTTTTTTTTCTTCCCTCACTTTTTTAGACATATCAAATGGGTTCAGCTTGAACCTGTTTCAGTTTGAAATTCACAGAAATCCAGCAACTATATTTATACATGTAAGGTAAACTCTAAGAACAACCTCTGATTTTTTTTTTTTTGTTGTTTATTGTATAAATGAGAGTCTATTTGGTACACTTCACTGAAGTGTCAGATTTTGAAATCAATATATATTTCCTACATGACTTAAAAAAACCCAAACACGTAATGTGCAAAACAAGCTATGCATGATTTAAGGAGATTATGCTTTCAAAGGAAATTTTAAAGAAAGCAAAAATTTAAAACTACCTTTTCTCCCATTTGATATTAATTATTTATTTCCTACCTTTGAACACATACCATAGACCTCTTAAACTCTGAAAGCCTCTGCTTTAATCACTTCATAGTGCTCTGTCCCCTTCCTCCTCCTAGGACCTTTATGGAGGTGCAGGTAGTCAGGCACAAAGGTCCAGAGGGCAAATTTGAGAATAGTATATTCTATTGACATTAGCTTCTCATGAATTTCAGCACACAGATTTATCCATGTAGCTCCCATTAAAATTAATGGAAATCATGTGACTCAAACCCCTGCATACTGAGAAGTTTCCTTAGTGTACTGAACAGCCTGCATGTAGTTTCTTCTGTCCCTAAACAAAATGATGACCGTGCAGTGCCAATATATCATTTAAATATCACATGCATTGGGTGTATTATAGAGCTTTGAAGAAACATTTATAAAAGCAACCTTTGCATCAGAAGTCAAAAGTCCCAGGGAAAGTTTAATTTATATTGCAAATTTTGGTATGGTTTTCATCATAATGATAAAACAGACTACTGTATTTGCAACTTACCCTCTAACTGTACAATTTTTAACTTAAATAGCCACAAGGAATGCAATAAATGAAACATTTTTCAGAACAATGGCTTAGTCGTGGTCTTACTTTTGAATCATTTAAATTTATTTTAAATGACAGCCTATTAAGAGACCATTAATATAAATATTATTTTAAAATGAGATTTCAAGGAAAGGTTAGACCTGAATACGTTACAGTAAGAACAGGCAGAAGCTGATGAGATGACTTTCAAAGAAATAATGCTATAAACAATATTTATGATGTTATGCCCAAGCAATTTGAAAACAAAGGCTATAATTTACCTTTGAATTATAGATATATATATTTTTATGTCAATATTTAGAAGTCCACTGACTTAATAGGAAGTTATATAAGCATGAGAACACGTGCAGATAATATAGTGGAATAAATGCCTGTTCTTCGGAGTGTCTAAGTGGCACAGAGGGATTCTCAGGGTGTTCCAAATACCCTCTGTATTTGTAGAATATTCAAATTCCTTCTCTTCTTCCTCTTCCTTCCCTTTTTTCCTCCGTCTCATCCAAGGGTGCATTCTGCTTTTACACACTACTCATAGCTAACTCTTGTGAAGTTATGAACTTCCTCCTATGTCACTGACCTTTAGGAAAGCTGTTCAGTTGAATCCTCTTCAGGAAGCCATCTTATTTTTTAGGAAGAAGTAAGAAATTATGTTTCTTAAATTTTTGCTTAAAGTCAAGCTGGAAAAGGTTTTCAACATTTTTCCAGTAAGGTATAAAAGGTGCAATATTGAAGTTTGGGAAATTTAAATTTAGTGCCTTCATTTTTGCTCATATAACACATCACTGAATTTTAAAAAGTTGATAAGGATTAAGATTCACCAGTGCCAAACTGTGTGCTGTCCTCACAAAAGGGTTTAACATATGGTGCTTTTAGTATGCCTGATAAAAATATTTATTCTAAGACATACTCAAGTTGTTCAAAAGACCTTACAGATATTAATTGCACAACTTCAATCCTCTTGTGTGGCAAAAATAGATAAGTAAGTTGATAAACAGGGACCATTTGACTTCCATTACAATAATTTTCTCTGGATTTGGTGTGGGTGACATAGGAGAAAGAACAGTAGTGACTCTCTCATGAAGGGGAGAATGACTTCCCTTGAGTTTCTGGCCATGCTCTTTTTGATGCAGCCCAAGATACAGCTGGCTTTCTGGGCTGCAAGTGCACACTGCTGGCTCATATTAAGCTTCTTGTCAATCAACAAACCCAAGTCCTTCTCCTTAGAGCTGCTCTCAATCCAGTCTCTGTCCAGCCTGTGTTTGTGCTTGGGATTTTCCTGACCCATTTGCAGGACCTTGCACATGGCCTTGTTGAACTTCATGAGGCTTGTGCTGGCCCACCTCTCAAGGTTCCTCTATATAGCAAATCTTCCCTCCAGCATGTTGAACATACCACACAGCTTGATATCAGAAACTTGCTGATATCTCACAAATCAAACTATTGTCTTTCATACAGCACTGGCTCTCTCTTAATACCAAAATAAAATAAAATAAAATAAAATAAATAAACAAAACAAAAAAGCAACCCTCTCATTTAACAGATAACAGCATCAACTACACAAAACTTGTTAAACCAAAATTAAACTAGTTTGTTTATTTTTGATTCAGGAAATGCTGTCACTTCTTGCCATGTTCAGCAATAGTTTTGCTTTTTCTGTAATTTAATGGGCTGAATATGGGATCAACTGCAATGAACTTTGCTGTCTTCATGACTCATACGAAATATACCCCTGGCTATTTCAACTTCGCCTCTGTTTTGTCATTACCATAAACATCATGTGCACACTGGATTATTAGTGGTGCTGAGGAGTAGCTGGTGCAGCTAATGTTTTCATAGTACTTTGACTAGACAAGCATAACAAAGATTTTCTATTAATTATTTATATTATTGTTTCCAATGATATCTTTACTGAGTGGGTTCTCTGGCTTGAAATGAGAATACACAGATGAATAGACTTGGTTCTGCTATTCTTAAAATTATGTGGAAATATGAAGGAGATATTTTGGGTGGTTTATTTGTTAGATACCCTTTTTCCTGATATATTTTTCCTCCTACTGATTCTCAGATACCATGCTATAGATTATGATTTGTAATGATCAGAAAGGATACTGACGTTAGGTATTATTGTTGAAAGCAGAAACAGAGATTTTACTCATCGTCTTGACACAGTTAACAAATAAATTCATTACCATCATAAGAGCAGTCAAACACAATCTTCTTATTCATGTGCCATAGAGGTCTGTTCTGAGTTTTGAACGAGCATGCCTTCAATTTTTGTTGTTAAATCATATAATTTTTTTTTTAAATCATCATATTTCTCCAAAAGTTCAAGATTCAAATATCTCTGATAGTCTTCATGATCATGAAAAAAGAATTAAAACTTAGATAAAAAAGAAAATATAATCATGGTTTTTAAACTTATGTTTGGGCATTAGCCCCAGATGTTTACTAATTATGCCCTTAAGTAACACCTCAGGATGAGAAAAGCTAAATGGGGGAAAGAATGTGAAGAAAGACAACTATTCTTCAAAAAAATTAAAATTGTTCGTTCAATTAAAAAACCCTTAATAAAAGTCCATAGTTGAGCTCAAGTTGCCCACGGGAAGGTCTAATTCATGCTGGCCATTAATGAAAGCTTTGTATGACCATTAGGAAAAACTGAAAAGTTATCACAGCAGCCTTAGAAATGCTTGTTAAAATATATAAAAAAATAAAAGCTGGATACTTAGAATGCACTCTAAATTCCTCTTTTATAAGGTTAAAATTAGTAAAATGCCAATAGGTTTAAAAGATTCCTTATTTCACCTACTGATACATTCCTATGCATGTTTTTAAGTGCGGTACTGAAATTTCTTTCTTTTGCAGATGACAAGCTTACTGTTTAATTAAATGTGAACCAATGTCTGGCAGTGAATTGGCCATTGTAATATTTCTTTTCTCGATTCACTTAGTATAGAGACAACATTTTCTAAACTCGAACTTATATCAAGCATTTGTATCATTTAAATCAAATTAATGTCTAGAGCTGTTTGTTGAGAAAATTAAAATGAGTAAGTTCTATTGTTTTTTAAAAAAGAGGTTGGTAAAAACTAATAATTTTGAGAGCTTATATATTGATTTCTGCATTTTTGAATACTGCTTTCTGCATTTTTACATACTGCTTTCTGCATTTATAATACTCCAGATCTTCTGTTATAAATACAATGTAAACTTCATAATTCCTATTTGGAAAGAAAAACAATTCTAAGACACTGATACATTTTTTTAAGATGCATTCATTTCTGATGCTCTTGGGTTTGTTTGTTGTTTTTTTTTTGTTTGTTTTTTGTTTGTCTTGATGAAAATTTGCCAATAGGCATTGCGAACTGCATACCATGTCACTTAAAAAACATAGTTTTATGTGTATTCATCAAAATCATATAGCAGAATAATACCAGAATGAGAGAAAAACTTATGCTTTATTTAATTTAGAACTCTATTCTAACCAATGGATCACATTTATCTTCATATAAGCCATATCCAAAGGCTTTCATATAAAAATATTTCCATTTTTGCTGAAAGACATTACTAAAGGTTATGTAGGATGAACTGGTCTGCAGTGTTGTGTGAATGTTTTCTTAGACTATCATAAAAACAACTGCAGAGCAGAGTTTATTAAACGATGCCACCAAATTAATGTAGTAGTTTAGAGCAATCACTGTAAACTATTGAAAACTAACACAACCATCAATTTTTCCATTGTGACTTAACTTTAGCGACACAATTCATAAAAGATTTATTTATTTCAACTTTTTTACAACACTGGTAACATGTCCATTGATTTCATACGGAGATGTCAACACAACAAATATTGTAAACTTCCCAAAGCACTTATTAGAAATAAGTTAAAATTCTAAACTGCATCACTGTCATCTTTAACTTATATCTTGGAAAACTCTGAAGTCAGAGTAAGATTAGAGCTTCTGGTTGCAGTCAGTAATACTTCTACTGCTTTTAAAAATGATGTTATTGTTGCCTGTTAAGATCCAGGATGTGAACGAATTGAATATCTGTCAGCCTAGAACACAGACATATCTGTCCTTACAATTAAGTGGTACTGACTTTGCTATACACACGCATACACACGTGCATGCACACACGCACACACACACACACACACATTTTTATACATATATTTCCCACTTTATTCTAGAAGTTCTGGAAGTTCTTCAAGGTCTATTTTTTTTAATTGTTTTGGGTTCCAGCCCATGTTCTGAATGCTCTCTTTGTATTATGCTCATTTTGACAACACTTCTCTCAACAAAAAAAATCTGACTGTCTCATTTCACACTTCAGAAGCTTCCTTGATTTTCTCTCATTCCTGAAGCTTTTTTCTTGGCTTTTTTTCTCTAGCAGCGTAGCTCTGTTTTCTGTCCATTTTATGAAGCAAGTCTTATTCTTCAGAAATATAGGTGGATATTCTCATAACTTCTCCCAGATTCCTGTGTTCTGTTGTGTTCTTCGTTTCTTTGATGTAAGCAAACTCAGCAAACTTTAAGCTTACTTCTTTTGTCACTTCTGCCACTGGTTAACAAAGGGTTTCCACCTGGCTGATTTCTCTAGTTTGACCAGTATTACTCTTGGTGTGGGGCTGCTGTTGGCAGCAGTGGGCTTGCCTGGAGGCTGTTTGAGTATGACAACTCATGTATGTGTATGTGCTGAAACCAGGACACAGACCTGGGGTGGCTTTTTTTTGTCACTGCTTGTTTTTTGTTTGTTTGTTTATTTTGAAGGTAACTATCCTATTCCAGTGTGAGCTTCCTTGTTTCAGTGTCATTTTGTCCTGTTTTACTGAGTATGATTCTCCTGCATACCTCTGATGTGACAGAACCAGTCTACGTTAACTCCTTACAGTCTTGTATATGTAGCCTATTTAGGTGCCCATCTTGCTTTTAGGGCTTATTTTTCATCCTGATAATTTTTTTATCTTACCTTATGCTGTCATATCTTTGTGCTACTTATGTATTTGGGTTTATACAAACCAGTACTCAGAATGATATTTCCTGCTGTGGCTAAGAACAGGAACCCTAATACCTTCTGGAAACACTGCACTCACTCTTCATGTTGCCACATGGGTGCTGTCATTTTAATTTTGTCTCCATGCATTTGGTAACAGCTGTAATCCCACATATTCTCTGCAAGTTTATGTTCTGAAATACCTAACAGCGTCATATTAATTTTGTCATTTTGCAAGATTTATGTCCAGGCAGCCAAGTTTTTGTAAAAGACAATACTGTTGAATTCTTCCAGAAGTCACAATGTTGCTCTTAAACTTGCAGTGCCTGAAATGATTAGCATAGCTCTACAAGCTCTTAGTAATCTACTTAATGTAGAGACAACAATTTGCCCCCATCTAGAAGTTAAAAGAAAAATGTTGGAGAGTATGCTTATATTTATATTTATATACCACTTACTATATTACTGACTCCGCATTCTGTAAGTAAGTGAGGTTACTGACTAAAGAAAAAAAAAATTACTCAAGGTCTTTGTTTTCTTTTTACAGTGGATTATAGGCAGATGGACTACAGAGAAATAACAGTATATGCTGGTAAGATTCAGCTAAGATACAATTTCTTCTATAATCTGCCATGACAGTTTAAATATTCTGGGTCTTAATTGCTTGCTATATATAATTTCACTTTTTCTCCCAGTCTAAAAACATGCAGTCCAATTGTAGCAGAAAATATAGGACAACAGATGTGAAATGAAATTCAATTATTCTATTATCATACAAGTATCTTCCCTAAAACAAATTAAAAAAAATAACATAAACCATGAAGAAAAATAAGTATTCAAATGATATTGTTTTTCAGATCTACCTGTGTCATGATTTAAGCCCAAATGCCATGCAGCCCGCTCACTCACTCTCCCCTTTTTCTCCCCCCATGCTCCTGGAGGGTTGGGAAGGAGAATTGAACGAATGTAACTCCCACAGATTGAGATAAGAACAGTCCAGTAACTAAGGTATAACACAAACCACTACTGATACCAGTAATAATAACAATGATAAGGGAAATAACAAGGAAAGAGAATACAACTGCTCATCACCTGCCAACTGATACCCAGCCCAACCTNATACCAGTAATAATAACAATGATAAGGGAAATAACAAGGAAAGAGAATACAACTGCTCATCACCTGCCAACTGATACCCAGCCCAACCTGAGCAGTGATTTAGCCCTTCTGGGTAACTGCCCCCAGTTTATATAGTGGGCATGACGTGCTGTGATATGGAATACCTCTTTGGCCAGTTTGGATCAGGTGTCCTGTCTCTGCTTCATCCTGGTTCCCCCTCCCCCCTGGTAGAGCATGAGACTCAGAAAGTCCTTGGTCAGAGTAAACATTACTGAGCAATGACTAAAACATCAGTGTTATCAGTGCTGTTCCCAGGCTGAAAGTCAAAACCACAGCACTGCACCAGCTACTAAGAAAGAGAAAAACGACTGCTACTGCTGAACCCAGGAGAACCTGAACTTAGGAATTCAGGACTAAGACTATTCTCCTTAATCAGAAAAAACACAGCACCAGGAAGTTTATACTGTATTTGTACTTCTAAAATTAAAATGGTGTTAAATGTACCTCTTCACATTTCCCATGGTTTCTTTGAAATCACTATTATAGAATCTTAGGATCACAGAATGATTCAGGTTGGAAGGGACCTGAGAGCTCATTTAGTTCCAACCCCCTGCAGAGATACTTTCCACTAGACCAGGTTGCTCAAAGCCCCATCTAACTTGGCTTGAACAATTCCAGAGGTGGACACACACAGCTTCTCTGGGCAACCTGCTCCAGTGTCTCACCACCCTCACAGTAAAGAATTTATTCCTGATGTCTAATCTAAATCTCTCCTTTTTCAACTTAAAGCCATTGCCCCTTGTCCTACCACTACATGTTCTTGTAAAAAGTCTCTCTCCATATTTCTTGTAGCCCCCCTTCAGATTCTGGAAGATTTATAGGGTCTTCCCAGAGCCTTCTCTTCTCCAGGCTGAACAAGATCAACTCTCTTAACCTGTCTTCATAGAAAAAGTGCTCTAGCACTCTGATCATCTTTGGGGACCTCCTCTGGACTCACTCAAGCAGGTCTACATCTCTTGTGCTGGGGACACCAGAACTGTATGTAGTACTCCAGGTGGGGTCTCATGAGAGCTGAGTAGAAGGGCAGGATCACCTCCTTCAACCTTCTGGTCATGCTTCTTTTGATATAGCACAGGATATGGTCAGCTTCCTGGGCTGTGAGTGCACACTGCAGGCTCATGTTAAGCTTGGTCAACATATGTCGTTCTCCTCAGGGCTTCTCTCAGTCTATTCTCCTCCCTGCCTGTACTTATGCTTGGAATTTCCCTAACCCACATGTAGGACCTTGCACATAGCCTTGTTAAAGTTCATGAGGTTTGCTCTGGCCCACCTCTCAAGATGCTGTCAAGGTCCCTCTGGATGACATCCCTTCCTTCCAGTGTGTTGACTGCAACACACAGTTCGGTGTCACTGCCAGACTTGCTGAGGGTGCACTCAATCCAACTGTCCATGTCGCTGACAAAGATGTTGAGCAGCGTTGGTCCCAGTACTGACCCCTGAGTAATACCACCCATCCCTGATGTTCACCTGGACATTGAACCATTGACCACAGCTTGTGACACAGATTGTGACCAAACAAAAAATTATATTGCATCCTTTTCTGTGTGCTTTTGATATTTCATATATTCTCATAAATCTGATGTAAAAATTTCTTCATATACTGGGATTATATCTGCAGTCTAACTGTAGAGGATTTAAAGAAAATGTGTGAGTTTGAAAATTTATCTACACACATTGTATTTCAGATCTTCTTTTCTACCTTTCCAAACAAAAGATGTTCAACTGAACTGTTCCTCTTTCAGAGTAAGGCCTTTTAATTTCCATTATTCCTTTATGCTGAATTGAAATTTAGTTCTGCTTTTACTTTTATTTTCCCTTTTGTTGGCTCACTTAGCTTTACACACCCTCACTATTCCTATAGTTATAAGCACAAAGACTGTTCTTGTAACAGTATTGAAAAACTCTGATTTCCACTTATTTGAATACTTCATTTTTGGCATAACATGAGGAGCTGTCCCAGAAGAAAGAATTCTGTGCTGCTTCCTTACCCAAGTTTTTTCTGTGGCAATGAAGACTTCTCTGCATCCAAGATATTATTAAACTGCCAGACTGTTGATTTTTTCACAGCCAGAATTGAGTAAATGCACTTAATTGAAATAAATTAAGTTGTTTGAACATGCCTAAAGCAATAGTACAAATATGTCACTGTTTTCATGCCTCTGAATGTGAGTCCAACTGAATCCATTGGGCAAAGCATTTTCAAAGGCATGTCTGCTTCATTCATTCATGCACAGTTAAAAAGATAGGGAATTATTGTAGGGTATTTTCATTACAAACTAGATATGAAATTCTTTTTGTGGTTACTGTGCACCTTGAAAATTGTATTCTGGATAGGTTCATCACTAGTCATCCTCTTTGGTATGCAGCTACCAAGAGGAAAACATCAGAGAATTTTTTATATTATCCTGGACTTGATTTCTTCAGTACTTTTAAGAAATTTTAATTGAAAGCATTTTGTTGGTAGGAGTTTTTACAAAAAGTGCATATTTTACTATTTCTAATGTTTTTTTCACAATGCCAATGCAAAGAAATTCACCTAAAAATTTAATTACATGCTTATTAAAGTGCTTTTTCATTGGCTGAAAGTAATTGTATAACAAAGGATATTAATTGAACATGGCTGTTGGTATCAGCCATTCCCACTGACCTATAGTTTAAAACAGTTTAACTGAAACCCTTCAATAGAGCATGATAAGACTGGCAATGAATGTGAGACATGCATTTTATTAGTTTCAGTTTAAGGAGAGACATTAAGAGCAAACATTTCTGGCAATAACCATTTAGGATTTAAGGCAGTAGGAAAGGAAGATATCCCTGACTTTTAGAGGCAAGTTCAATATGCAATCTGTTTGTAAGCCTCTTGAGCTTGATGTTAAATGCAGATAGTTGTTAAGTCTCATTAGCGCCATTGAAGAACTTTATACTCATATTTATGAGCATTTTTCAAATTTCTACATCAATTAATTTCTCTTTAGTTAATTGGCAGGCTAAGAAAATTGGCACAGGCTGAGAAAATTTGGGCTGTTCAGCCTGGAGAAGAGAAAGCTGCATGGAAACCCCATAGCAGCCTTCCAGTATCTGAAGGTGGCCTACAAGGGTGCCACAGGAAGGGAGTCATCAGGGACTGTAGTGATAAGGCAAGGAGAAATGGTTTTGAACTTAAACAGATGAGGACTAGGTTGAGTATAGGGAAGAAATTCTTTACTATGAGAATGGCAGGGCACTATCCAAGGAAGCTGCGAATGCTTCATCCCTGGCAGTGTTCAAGGCCAGGCTGGACAAGACCTTAAGCAACCTGGTCTAGTGGGACTCTTCCCTGCCCATGGAAGGGGGGTTAGAACTAGATGATATTAAATTCCTTTCCAACCTTAATCATTCTATCATTCTATGATTTTCATTTTTTAGCTCTCCTCCTGCTGTACAGTAGATTTACAAAGTACATCTGTATTCTGTCAGCTTCCATTTTGCTAAGCCAAAGAAGTTAAGGTGCTTTTCAGGTGTTGCCTGAGCTTCTTACCATTTCTTTTCTGCTTCTCTGAAGCACTTCTGCTTTGAATGCAACTGTCTTGGAACAGAATTGTACTTACTATTCCACAGGCAGTCATGCCAAGACCTTGTGCAAGTGTATTCTCTACCAGTATTAGAAAACATCCTAGCACATCCTAAGATTACATTTTCCTTTTCATGGCAGCTTCACACAGGTAGTGATAATCATCATGTGACTGACAAATTAAACCCAAGTCTTTCTCCTCCTGTACTATTTCCAGCTGATGAGCTCCCAGCTTATAGCAGAAATTCTCGTTATTAGTCCCTGAGTGCATGACCTTACACTTTGTACTATTAAATTTCATCTTGCTTCTTTTACTACAGTCCTCAAGGTCATCTAATTCTTCCTGTATGATATTCCAGTTCTCCTCAGTATTGGCCACTCTGCCAAAGTTTTTGTCATCAGAAAAATTTCATTAGCACATTCCCAGTATTTGTATCAAAGCCATTAAAGAAGATATCAAATAATACTGGCTCTAAGACCAATCCCTGAAGAACACCACTAGAGATTCTTCAAACTGATAGACTTCCTTTCAACAGAAACCATATTTGTCTCTTGTTTAAGCTATTTTTAAAATGTTACAATTCTTGTGTCCTGTTTAACTGGCAGTTCCCCATGTGATACTGCAGTGAAGTTTTGATAGATTACAGAAGTTTCACTGTAGAGGAAGAATTATGAAAAATATGTAGAAGTGTGATGTAGGGAAGACAATGAAACCAAATCAGGCCTGCACATCACCCAAATTGTTTGGAATGTTGGGCAGGAGAAGACAAAATCTAACTGATTATATAAGCATTAATTCTACTGAGAAACATCCAATGGAAACTAGAAAATCATCAAGTAGACTTATCCTTAAAATACTGGTTTGCACATAACAAAACCTTTGCATATAGCAAATAAGAACTAAGGTATTTCTGGACATAAGCACATTCCTACATCCCATCAATGCTGCTTTATATTCACTTAGTATAACATCATTATTTAAGCAATAATGATGCAATGGTTCATTATCAGTTGGTTGCTCAGTTAATGAAGTGCCTGAGGTGAAGGCCACTGCTTTCTTACCCAACACAAGGTTTTATTAAGAACAAGCATCCATCTTGATCATGGCACCAATTCAGCATCTACTAAATTGACAGCTTTATCTGGGAATCAGCTTTTATCACAAAGAAAGCGGTATCTGCTCTCGTGGAATCATAGAATTATAGAAATATTTAGGTTGAAAAAGTTCTTTAAACGTACTTTATTCCCACCTAAATTTAACAGCTGACACTAATGCACAGAGTATCGGCTCCCTTGCTTTATGACAGTAAAATACACTCACCAGCAGTTATGTTTGTTTCCCAAAGAAATGTGATTTATTGTTGGCTACCATACCCAAAGATTAAGCCCTTCTGCTGATTGTTGCTTCCTGCGTATGAGTGATTTTGTAGGTTAATTTTAATAACTGGAGAAACTTCTCTGATTTAGCTAAGACCATGGCCCCAGAAGAGGTAGCATCTCCACCCAATTGATGTGTCTATGAGTGATGTCTGAGGATGGTGGAATTCCAGGATTGGAACAGGGAGAGGCTGACTGGTTTGCTGTCCTTTCTTCTTCTACCACCTCAAAAAGGATTGTGTAGAACTATTTTCTTAAATGTGGGTAATTTGGATATTCATAGAAGAACAAAGTGCTACAGGTATAAAAATGTCACAGGAGAGAGTAACTCCTGATAGGCTTGTGATAACTGGGTGATGGAGAGAACTAAATGTAGAACATGTTGCAAAATCTTTGAAGCTTTCAAAGAACTGTTCCTCAAGTCTTTTAAAGAAAATCCGTGATGCCAGGCTATTTTTTCTCACAATAGCCAGGACTAGACAAGTATAACTTAGTTGAGTGAAATTCTGGGGATATATCATCCACAAGTAACTCAAAGGTTAGAAATTTTCTGTAAGTGTTGAAGGGCCACCCAACAAAGATATTTTCTGACCAAAGAAAACCAGAAGAAATGATATCTAGGTCTACATTTCACCCAGAAGATCCAGTGACAATGGCTAGACTCTCCTCAAGTGCAGTTAATTTGGAAGCTGAAGGGAATCTGCACCTGGGGCCAAGTGAAACACATTGGGTAATATATTTTGTAAGAGAGATTATTTAGTCCTTGATAGTTGCATTTACAACTTGGTTTATGTCACACATTTTCCTGCAGGCCTCATTCCGTCTTCTTTAGTATTTAGAAAATCCTTGCTTTTTTATATGGATATAATTTTATACCACATTAGAAAGAATTGATTGAAAATTTATGTACTATAGGTAAAAACGTTGTAAATTTACACAAAAAAAAAAAGCCACAGAATTAAGTCAAATCCGGGGTGGATTTAGGACAACTTTGCACTACTTAAGTGATTAAAAGTTGGTGCTAACACTGATAATTTCTGAATCAATATTGTTAAATTTGATCAACTTTCTTACAAAAAAAACCTCATGCCCTGTATATAATTCATTGTAAGGAAAAAATGCCTTTCTTGCTCTTCGCAATATTTATGAATAATCACAAGTCTGCAGCTGATTACTTCTATTCTCTTCTGTTATCACTTCTTAGGTAAAACACATATTGTATACCGGTACTATTACCTTACTCATTTCTGCTAATTTACCAGTGGCTTAAAGCTTCTTTTTATCTGGGAGAATAGCCCTACTCTTTTGCCTAATCCTTCAATCCAGCAGCTCCACAATGTATCAGCAGTTGCTTTGATTGTAAAACAGTGTGTGTCCCTCACCCATCAGCTGAAAGCTTTTCTACAGCATGTCAAGTATATCTGCAATATTTGTTCAAACTGAAACTTAGATGATGCTCTCTTCACATGCATCAAGACATTTTATATTTCTTTGACTTTGAGTTAATGTTTTTTTTTCCAATCCCAGACAGACAGAGAGTTCTGATTATGGAGGATGAGCCACAAATTTTTCCTTCATTCTGGAATAGCAAATGAATATGTTTACTCTGTCATCTAAAAAGATGATACACTGAAACCACACTATTGAGCTTGTCACAGCTGTGTTACAGGGAGATGACCCATTTATTGGCAGAAAAGACTAGAAAATACAAAGCTAGTCTGAGATTTTATTTAAATAAAGATAACCCTGATATGAACTTACTTGCTCAGATAATGGACTAAGTAATGATATCATAACTGCTCAAATATTATGACAAGACTGCTATAACTATGAACACAATTTTAATTTTAAAAATACTTTTTATTATATTCCTACTTTCATTCTAATGCATCTTTTCTAGAACATGTTTTTGAAAGACATTTTGCTACAGTGCTGTTTAAGTCCTACTCAAAAATTTAGGCTGTCTCAGACAGAAGCAGTACAAGGATTGATCTTGGTCCTAGACATAACAAGAGCCATTTGAGAGATGCACCATGGGGTTACCACTTAAGTACTTTTTTCTAGAGGTTAACACCACAAGGGGTAATTATATTGTAGTATTAGCTTTCCATTATGTGCCTTCACGTTTTATCCCATTGTTCTGTACTGAGGCCAATAACTTGTGTCTGGGTTCAGCATATCTTCCAGAAAGATCTGTCTTGATCTGTAGACATTAAAAGATAAGGAAGTGATCATACCGTTTTATAACTTGTTCCAGTGGTTAACCACTCATGTTTAACATGTGGCTTAGTTCAGCTTCCAGCCATCAGCTCTTGTTATCCTTTTCTTAGCCTGATTAAAGAACACTTTAGTACTCTGTTTTCTTATTGTGAGAGTACTTATACTTTCACAGTTACTTCTCAGTCAAGTCACTGCTCAATTTTCTTTTCGATAGACTAAATAAACCAAGCTCTTAAAGTGTCTCACTGTAGGCATTATATTCAACCTTTTGTGAATTTGCCACATTTTATGGCTCTTTTCTACATCTCCAGATTTAAAAAAGTAAAATAAAAATCCACAATTCTTTAAATTCTGGACAACAGAAATTGACAAAGTATTCTCTTATCTGTCTCATTATTAGAATCATAGAATAGTTAGGGTTGGAAAGGACCTTAAGATCATCTAGTTCAACCCCCACTGCCATGGGCAGGGACACGTCACACTAAACCATGTCACCCAAGGCTTCATCCAACCTGGCCTTGAACACTGCCAGGGATGGAGCACTCACAACCTCCCTGGCTGACCCATTCCAGCATCTCACCACCCTAACAGGAAAGAATTTCTTCCTTATGTCCAATCTAAACTTCTCCTGTTAAAGTTTTTACCCATTACCCCTTGTCCTACCACTACAGTCCCTAATAAATAATCCCTCCCCAGAATCCCTATAGGCCCCCTTCAGATATTGGAAGGTTGCTATGAGGTCTCCACGCAGCCTTCTCTTCTCCAGGCTGAACAGCTCCAACTTTCTCAGCCTTTCTTCATACAGCAGGTACTCTAGTCCCCTGATCATCCTCGTGGTCTGCCTCTGGACTTGTTCCAACAGTTCCATTATTGCCAAATAAAGATATAAAAATTTCAAATTGCATTTCTTACTTCATTATTTATAGGCTTTCAATTGCTGTTTTTCAGATTTGTGCCAAAAATCCCTCTCCACTATGATACTTAGAGCTTCCTGGCTCAATGCATTCTCAGACAAAGATGCCCATCCAGCTGAGCTGACCTAGTTCATTTTCTTCCATGGCTGGTTCTGTATTTGATTGAGTTGCAACATGGTTGTGTTTTTTTATTATTATTTTTTGAATGATCTCATTTCACCAGAAATTCAGAGCTCAGTGTACAGCTTTGTTGTCCTCATTACTATTTACTAACTCTCCAATCTTTCTGCCACCCACAAATTTTCCATGAATTATTTATGTTTATGTTTTAACTCATGGGTGAAAAAGTTGAATAACACTGAGTCTAATGTTGGTCCCCAAAGAGCCTCGTAGAATCACTTCCAGTTGATGTTTTACCACTGACTAACTATTTTGAGATCATTCATTTAACAAGTTCTGCATTCCTTTGCTTTGCTCTCTGATGAATTTGCATTGTGTTATCAGTAATCTGAACCCAAATGCTAAAAGTATGCTAGTTACAGTGGCAGGAATTCTAAGCATTCATAAGGACAGAAAAAAACTCAGGTAGTTGCCTAGGTTGTAAAGCAATGCACTTCCCTCACCTGTCAGCTGAATATCTTTCTATCATATGTTAAGTATTTCTACAATATCTATTCACAGAGAAAGTTAGATGGCGTCTTTTCACACCTGTGAAGATATTGCATTATTTCTTCATTTACAATATAAATCTAGAAAGATTGAAACGTTGGACAAGAAATACTAATAAAAAAACACTTCTATTTTTCATTGTGGTTCTAATCTATTTCTTGTGCAGCAGAAAAGGGAGAGTAGCTGTGTGGGTAGTCTCAGACAATGCTTTAGAAACTAATGCACCACGTATTGCACAGCAAACATCTTTTTCCTCTGTTCCAAATGCCTCAAGTGTGGATACTAGACAAAAAGAACACTAACTCATTTTAGGATATTAGGCCCAGAGAAGAGTTTTCAAATACAAATGAAGCTAGAATAATGTGATTAATTTAAGTGTATTTTGAGAGTTAATATTCGATGTCTTTCATCTGCAAATACAGAAGCTTCAAATCTTGATAATTTTAATTGTTAGTCCCTACCACTAGAGAATTCGCATAGTCATCCTTAAGACCTCTTAATTAAAAAAATTTCAAAGTGCCACAAAAATTGCTGAAAGACAGAATTTAGTGTCTAACGTATCACCTCACCAGGGCCATTTTGGATCCTGTGACCAATGCAGAAACACTAGGAATAAGAAAAACAAATTAACTTTCTGTTAGGAGACAGAAGATGGGTGCCAGCTGTATCATCTGCTGAGATAAAAGCAGTGAATAACAGCAGCACAGATGGAAGGTGAGGTCAAATAGAATTGTATCATTTAGCTCTCATATTTTCTATGCAAACAAAAATTTAAAAACAGGCTAGTGAGAATAATTTCTGAGGATACAAAGTTATCATTAGTGGACTAACTATTGTGGACCTTAGAGCTACTCACAGAGCATATCTGTATTTATGCATAAGCACTCATATCTTTATGAGTGTATTATAATATTTCCGTTAGAAAGTATTTCTCCAAAGACCTGAAAAAATAAAAGTGAATCTTCTTTTCTAAATTATCTACTGACCACCAAAAAAGTAGAGTAGTATCTATATTGGGCTTTGGCAAAAGGGTACCCTTATCAGGAGCCTTAAATACCTTGATAGACTGATTGAGAGACATCCTAGTAAATTGAGGTAGTTATTCACTGATTTTCTCCTCTAGCTAAACTTGCCTGAAGACAGCACTGATGTGCTCAAATGGAGCACCTACTATATTCTTAAGTCCTCTAACTTTCTTCCAGTTACTTAAGATTGCATATTTGTGCTTTGGGACCAGTACAAAGATTGATAAAGCCTTTTAAAACAATGCACACAACTTAGCTTTCGTCAGATTAATGTACCTTACCAACTCAAGTAGTATTTTATCTATTTTCACTGTGATTTGGTTCTCTTTATATCATACTTGAACTGACCTTAGCAGATGCTGTTCTTACCTTTTATCAGCACTGAGTCTTTTGAATCACCAGGTTATTGAGTTGTGAGACCCTGCTGTATTCACATGTGTACCTAAACTTGCTTATCCTTGCCACCAAATCTGGGTCTTAATAAAGAATCAGGAGAGGTACTATCTGCTGTATCATGACTTATGGTCAGAATTACAATAAAGTTAACTTTATTTTCAACACCAATTTATGACAACTGAGTGCAATTTATAGCCTTCATGCTCACACAGCATCATTTGTGGTTTTTTTTTTTTTTTTCCTTTTCTCTCCCTGAGAGAGATCATCTTCAAAATTCCTACAGCATTCTCCATCCTCTACTATTCACTATCTGGGATTCTTCCATATAAGTGACTCATCATAGAAGGGAGTAGCACTTCTGCCCTTTGTGACATAGTCCTTCAGTGTAGTAGCTATGGATCTAAATAAAAGCACATTTCCAAGCACTTTTTTCTCTCAGGGCTCACTTGTTAAAATAGAAACCTAAGTCCACATGGTGATCATATTTGCTACCTCAGGGACTAATTTTCTTTTACCTCCTTTTCTGTATTCCAAAGCTTCATTGCCATTATCCTCTTGCTCCCCATGCACTAACAAAAAGATTTTAATGTATTCATTATGCAAAATCTTGTCTTTTGTGACCTTTGCCAAGAGTGCCCCCAAAGGACTGGCCAGGCTTAATAAGCTCACAAATAAACTATGATGTCAGCCAAGGGCACTACTGGCCAATTGAGCCTGCACCATTGCCCTCTCCCCAAGCCCCCACTTCACACCTGAGATACCCTGAGGTGGGATTGTTGGGGTGTTGTCTGCCCTGGAAAACTGTTAACCCTTTTCAGCAGCTCCCAGCTAGGCAAACAATATCCTTTGTGAAGACTGGAACAATCACACTGGCAATATTGTCTTTTGCTGCTTCTGAGATAGGATCTGCCTTCCTTTAAGATCCTCTTTTTCCTTTCTCCTTGGATACATTGTTTAATGGTTTCATTCTTCTTAGTTCGTTTATATCATGTCCTGTAAAAGCTTTGTCGTGGGCAAGCCAGCTGGGTCATTGAAGGAAAGGCACTCTTTCATCAGATCCTTGTGTTAGTTCATTTTCCTCCTGCTCAGAGTTATTGTCTAGGTTCTGTGGGGAAAACTACCACTCCCTCATTCAATCCTTGTTGCTGTGGCAGATTACAGCAATTTCTCTCTGCTAAGCAGTCAGGCAAGGAAAGGAATAAGAGGGATATAACAGCATCATCATTTCATATATAAAAGATGCAGATAGGTATATACTATCAGAGAATGACATAGCCAGTAAAAAAAATGAATTTATTGGGGAAAAATATAAACTTTCAAAACTCTAAGAGGTCATGTTCATAAAAGATAGATATTACAAACGTTAATGCAAATTATTGGTAAACCTGACCTGTCTATCCCACTATGACACACATTTAAAATTTATTATGGAACGCATTCAGAGGAATAGCTTTAGGGAATTCATTGCTCATCTTTCTCTTTCTTCCTCCATCTCACACACTAGCAGTCTCCAGACAGCTTCTCTGAATTCCTCAGAAATACTGCCATTCTGACCTCTGTACCATAGATCCATTGACTTACTTCATTTGACTGTTTGGAGTGACAGCTAAGGTACTAGTACAACATGTTCTCACAACTTTCGTGGCAGTGTACATATCTTCTTTCCAGTTCACCTCTGTATTATGATGCAGAATATCATGACACAGATTGCTCAAATAAAATCTTTTTGAACTTCTGATGTTCTAATTTATAGAATAAAAAAAAAAAGTAAAAACCTTCATGTTATAACATAAGTTCTGTTGCTGAGATCATGTCAAATAGGGAACACTTTCAAAATAATGAAAAGTTTTAGATATCCAACTGCCATTGGCTGCACTGGGACTTAAATATACAATATATTTTTGCCTGGGTACTTTCTTGGCCAAGATATCCAGTCTGTTCCAAAATTCCTCTGGATTTATCTCAATTTAGAGTTAAAAAAAAAATCCAACCAAAAAAACCAGAAGGTGCACCCTGAAATGATGACACTGCTTTTTTTTTTTTTTCTGCCCTTCCTCTTCACCCCCCAGAAAACAGCTACTAAACTTAACGCAATGTTTTCATAGATGCTGAAAATTTAGACAGCACTGTGGATGCCATTTGCTGTGAAAACCTAGTTTCTAAGCTTAATTCCTTCGATGACAATCTTAACAACAATCTCATACAATTCTTCCGAATGCCATAACACCAAAACATTTCCTCCAGCATTGTAAGGAAAAAAAAAACAAAACAAAACTCTAAAACCTTTTTGCATTTTAACAGGACTTTTACCAGGTTCTACTTGCAAACTTAAAGAAATATATATTCACTAATCTGACAGGGTAAAGCAATATCAGGATAACACATTTACTCTATATGGAACTGGAGAGTAGCCATTTATTCTTTTAATGTGTACTTCAACACTCAGACTGCTCACAGTAGGTAAAAATTATCTGTCCAGAAGCTCAGGAAGAAAAAAAATACCTTTCTTTGGCAATTCTGTCTCGGGATAGGAAAAGGCCTCCAAATGCCATAATAAAATTAAATGAAATCAAGGAAGCTAGAAAGGCCAGAATGTTCATCAAGATCTGGGGAGATATAACATAGAAAGAAAAACTAAAGGCACTTGTGAATAAATACAATAAACACCCACCCTATATTACTGCTGTTACCAAGTACTAACAATGAGCCTCTGGAAGGCAGCGGGGTGTGTAGACAAAAGGCCCTTGAGAAGTTGAACCACTACATCCTGTATAATAGTTGAAATCTGTGAGTGTTTTTCAAGGTTAGACACAAATAAAGTAAAATTTCTTTATTAAGGTTCCAAATTACTCATCTTCTCCTGTATTTCAGTCCATTGTGGGCCTCTGAGTACTGTAACTGACCTTTGATAAACAGTCATTTCATCACAGAGATGAGACTCCATAAAAACGGGCCTGCACAATAGAATGTAGATTAACTGAGGGGTATTCTATCTTTTCTTAAAAATAAGCCAGAATGACACCAGACAATTTGCTCATAATCTACCTGCATATGCACATATGCACACATTCTTTGTGAAATTTCTTTCCAATGAGATAATTTAAACAATGAAAAAATTGCTCTCAATATACATGCATCAGGCGATTCTATAATATTTCTTTCAAAGGTGAGTCTAGTTAATGCTTTGTCACAGTGTGAAAGGACTGAAGATTCAGTGTTTCACTACATAAGGAGGCTGAGCACCATTGTTTAAAATGCAAGAAAAAAAACAACCAGGCAAATGTGAAGTTGTTACAGGTTGTGTCATGAACAGCTTTACCCTTCTGAGTGAAGCCAGTGAGTAAACTGGTGCTATAAAGTTTGCACAGTTATCTAAGGATAAACCCAAGTATCTATTTTGATTAAGAAATCTTTCATCAATAGTTTGTCTCACCTCAAAGATCATTAAAAATATCTGTAAGATAAAAATACAAAGAGTTAGCATAACTTGTGCCATGAAAGATCAAATGGAGTGATTGTGTCATGCTGGAGGTAGTCTGAAATATTGACAAGAGACAACACTGAATTAATTAGGCTATAAAGTTTCATAAGTAAAGCTGTGTTAACAGTGTGGTATTGTTTACTATTTATATGAAAAATTATCAATATCAATTTGCAGAGGCATTTTAGCACACTAATAAGAAAAGAAAGAACAATAAGATGAAAAGATTACCACAAGAACTAACATTACCACTTTGTTGTGTTGCACTATCCAGTTTCTGTCATTATAGCTGCTCCCAATTTATCCTGTTCTCATTTTACAGGAGAAAATCATAAAAGGCACTAGAGATGAAATGATTGGTATTATTGTCAAGGCATTTTAAACAAGAATGCAGAGTCCTTGGGCCAGAGCTCCAGCAGTTCAAGGCAATCTTTAATCCAGCTTTGTTTCTCTTCTCTATGTTCTCAATTTGTGTGTCTTGATGCCCATTTGCAATGAAGTCTCTAAATTACATCACAAAAGGCAGTTGTCTTTTCAGAGTGGAAGCTGTAAAACTGAGCTAGAATAATACCAGACATTATTACTGAAATGACAAAATCCAAAAGTCCATGAAAATAAAATCTGCACTTGAAAATGAAGATAATTGATTCACCCAAACAAAATGCTGTAGACTATAGATAGCACTGTAAAAGGCCAAAGTACTGTTCTTGCACGAAACAAATGTTTTAATTATACTTTTAATCTCCAGAACTCTTGGATTGCACCTGATGAAGAACAAAACCATTTTTAAGAGCTAAATGGCCTTACAGCCTGAATTTCTGTGCATTTATAGCATCCAGTCATTTCAGTGGAGACTGGTGGTGCTCAGGACCACTTAAAAATCTGTCCATATACACATTTATATTTATATTTATATTTATATAGTTATTTATATGGATATTCATATACTGGTTATATTATCTGTTACCAGTATTTCTGGCTGTATTTGATGTATTGAAAAAACATTTATTAATAAGGCAATATAAAACTGCAAGTATTTTGCCAGTGCACATACTAACTAGAATTCTCTAGTGTGGGCTTGAAAAACCATGGGTAGTAAAATAAAATAAAATAATAAAAGAAAAGAAAATAAATACAGCAGATTAGAGAAACTTTATGGGTGTCATCCTGCCATCAGGGTTTTCTTTAGCGATTTTGATAGAAGTGAGCCCTAAGTACAACTGTGCATTTAGTCAATTGTTGGGGTTTTGTTTGTTTTTGTTTTGTTTTGTTTTGTTTAGTTTTGTTTTTTTGTTTTTTTGTTTTTTTTTTTTTTTTGT
>NDXB01005544.1:0-13470 GCA_002631895.1 Agapornis roseicollis | reverse complement strand
CAGGAAGGAGGGGTTGAGTGGGTGAACGTGCTGCCTGGCTGGGTTCAAACTACAACACATGGAGAAGTGAGAAGACAAACTATTTTACTAATGTCTTTCTTCTGAAAGCAAAAGAAGTGGAAGAAGACTTTGGCCATCCTTGGTTGAGTAACTGGAGCCTGCATGCAACAAAAGCTTTATGTGCTTTATGAACTATAGTAATGTAGCAAGTGGTATTTCTGGTGCCAAGCTTCAGCTTGTGTGTGTTCCCCTTGGATCTGTACCTGAGGTGAATGGAAAGCTATGGTCTTGCATTGTGTAGGAACTTTTAAGGAAGGAAAGGTCCTGTAACAAACAAGTGCCATAATACTAAATCTGGTACAGTGGTAGACTGTACAGATAAACTAAACAGATTTTATTTATACTTGCACTGATCGGGGCTAGGAATTAATTGCATACTTTAAGCTAGCCTTCCTGTCAGTTAAGCTCCACGGTGCGGTGGGCCAGAGTCTATGTTTTGAATACTGCTTTGTCGTAGTTTAAACCCAGCCACGCATANTTGCATACTTTAAGCTAGCCTTCCTGTCAGTTAAGCTCCACGGTGCGGTGGGCCAGAGTCTATGTTTTGAATACTGCTTTGTCGTAGTTTAAACCCAGCCACGCATATCGTTCACTCACTCACCCCCCCTTTCTTGCCCTCCCCTGCTTCCAGAGGGATGGGGAGGAGAATCAAACAAATGCAACTCCCACAGGTTGAGATAAGAACAGTTTAGTAACTAAGGTATAACACAAACCACTACTGCTACCACCAATAATAAAAATGATAAAGGAAATAACAAGGGAAAAGAATACAGCATCTTACCAACCACCAACAGAAAACTCACACCACTGCACCAACCACCGACAGATAACTCACAACACCCCAACCCAACCGAGTGCTGACCGACCACCTCATCCAACCACCCTAGAGAGCACCAGCCCTTCTGGATAACTCCCAGTTACCTCCTGGGCATGACGTACTATGGTATGGAATACCTCTTTGGTCAGTTTGGGTCAGGTGTCCTGTCCCTGCTTCCTCCCGGCCTCCCCTCCTCCCTGGCAGAGCATGAGACTAACAAAGTCCTTGGTCAGAACAAAACATTTGAGCAGTAACTAAAAACATCCGTGCTACCAGTTTTGTTCCCAAGTTGAGTCAAAACACAGTGCTGCACCAGCTACTAAGAAGGTGAAAAACTGACTGCTATTGCTGAACCCAGGACATGCTTTAAGTACAAATAATACCTCAGAATCTCATTTGAATGCTCCTGACATAAAGTAGTACCAGCATGAATAGGGCTGTCAGAACATGTACCTTTTCTGAAACTGTTCTGTTCAAACTATTATTCTAAATGGCAAACAGGAAGCCTTGCTCTAAATCATTATAATGCATGTCTTCTCTCCTCCTCTATACTCTTACATTAGCACATCCTATGTCACAACAGATCCTGCATCTTTCACTGAACATGAACCACTCCTGCCAAATGTCACTGAAACAACAGGCAGTGCTGACACCATGAGGTATCTTCTTACTATGCCAGTGCAAATATGTTAGTAATTGTTTCAAATGTCCCTATACTTTGTGGCTCTACAAATGTATCAAATAGATGTTTGTGATGTCTGTTCAAAAAAAAAATTAAAAATAAAAGAAAATACCAGGGATGTTTATATCAAGAGCAAGTCCAGAGAAGGACATGAATATCAGAGGGCTGGAGCACCTCTCGTGTGAAGACAGACTGAGAGAACTGGGCTTGTTCACCTCAGAGAAGGCTCAGGGAAGACCTTACAGACGTCTTCCAATAGCTAAAAGGGGGCCTACAAGAGATCTAGAGAGGGACTTTTTACAAGGGCATGTGATTATAGGACAAGGAAGAATGGTTTTAAACAGAAAGAGGGGAGATTTAGATTAGATATTAGGAAGAAATTCTTTATTGTGAGTATGGTGAGGCACTGAAACAGGTTGCCCAATGAAGCTTTGGATGCCCCATCCCTGGAAGTGTTCAAGGCCAGGCTGGATGGAACTTGGAGGAACCTTGTCTAATACAAGGTGTCCCTGTCCATGGTAGGGGGATTGGAACCAGATGATTTTTGAGGTGCCTTCTAACTGTAACCATTTTATGATTCTATGATAGTTTTTTTTCTATATGAATCTGCTTTTAAGATGAAACTAAGGAAATATTGGGCCTGGGTTGTTTTTTTTTTAAATAGCAATTGCAGCAAAGAAACTGGTCTGATTACAGTTTATGAATTGGTGCAACTGGTAGTCTTTATTTCTCACTCTGAAATGGATAAGGGCATATATGATCATGTTATACAAAAGTAAAGATAGTAAAATATATGTAAAAGTATAGTTAAATATGTAAAGATAGTAAAATATATGATAAATCATTTTTATGCTACACTAAATAGCAAGGGCTCAGAATATTTTGCTCTGTTACAAATTAAATATTCTTTTGTTGGTGTTAGCTCCTATCCTGCTTTTCCCATTCATTTTTAACAATTTTCACATATTTAATTGTAGGGTATTAAGGGTAGCACTTACTATTAAGAGCACTCTGTTGGATCAGAAACAGAGGTGCTAGTGGATTAGGACGTGGTATTTGGAATCAGTGTGGCTCAAGTCCCAGAAGTAAAGCTTAATATTTATGAATCCTTTTAGGTCAGCATTCATGCTGGTGAGCACTAATGGAACTCCATTCCTTTTTGAGTACTTAAAAAAGCTAAGTATAAATACATATGGTTTTTATAATGGTGTAAGAAACCACCTGCATGACTTTGCAGATGGCCTGAATTGTTAGCTTTATAAGTATGATTCTGCTCCACCATCAGTTGTACAAAGTTTTCTCAGTATGCAGTCCACACTAAATTTATAACTATTTTATTGTACTGCTGATCAAAGCATCCAAAACAGATGAAATTATTTTCAATAAAATCTATTTGGAGAAATATTTTGTTCTGCCTTCCTAAGTCAGTTCACTTGTTTATGGTGTATACGTTTTCCTTACCTAGATGTGGGGATTTTTTTTTTTTTTGTGTTGTTAATCACAATGCTACAATTTTTGGAGTTGCCAAACATTTAGGAAAGGAATTAGAAATGACGTGATGTCAAATGCACACGGAATATGCTGTGAAGCTTTGTCTAGCTGGCATAGCCTCTGTAGTGGTGATCCAAACTCTGCAGGGTTTCAGAGTTTCTGCTCCAGCAACACTCCATGATGTAGATAATCTCTGTGTGATCATCTACACAGCATTGTGAAGGGCCAGAGACTTTTTTTTGTGTGCCTCAGAACAACTCAAAAGACAAAGGACCTGACTGTTGGCGCGGGAGTCACAGACAACACTTAGATGATTAATATGATCAGGTGAATGCCATCTTTATTCCAAATACTGATCACTTTTATAGGGTTACAAAGCACTTATTCTTACTTTATCAGCACCTTTTACAAAATCTGATTGGTCAGTCTCAGAAATGTTACTAATTCTAGCTGGTACTTTCCATCTAACTACAACATCTTGACCATCCGGCGTTTTCATCCTGTATTATACCATCTGCCGACGTGGCTTCCACATTTTACTTCTCCTTACTTATCCTAAACTGACCCAAGGGTGCTTTTGCAAGACCCAAGGCCTGCTTTTGCCAAGAGCCTAACTTATGTCAAGCATAAAAGCCTACTTATGTCAAGCAAAGCCTAACTTACATTAAGCAACTAAAAGGTCATCACTGCTCAGCCCAGTATGATCCACCACACCTGACAGCTCATTGTCTCTTGGGAACACGGCCAGAGAACAGAGCGGGTATCCTGCTCCACAAGGGTGAGGGGATGCTGCCCTGTGTTGCCTGCCCTGAGGCCGTGAAGATCAACCGCCCAGGCAACAAACTGCCCGGTGACAGCGGTACAGACACTGCGGTGCCTGCCAGGCCATAACTTGGGCTGGGTCTGGGGCTCATCAGTTCCCTGCGTGTGAATCTGACATGTGGGAGGGTTCCCAGAGAGCCAGACCGTATGAAAGGGCACCGTCCTGAAACTGTGTGGTTCATTCCTCCACTCTGGACCCAAGAGAGGTCACTGATCACAGCTGAAAGTAGCACAGCTGGAAGGACCACAGCTGTAAAGGGCTTCACTTGCTGTCAGAGAAGACATCTCTGAATCCATGGGGTGGGTGATGCTATTTCTGTTTTCTTTGCTACTTTCTTTCTTTCCTCCTTTTCTCTTTCTACTTCATATCTTTTATAAGAATAAGAATCTCCCAGGAATTTTGTTCTGCTGGCACGGTTTTAGGGAAGTTTACAATGAAATTAATTGTTCTTTGGTTTTCTAACCTCTGGAGGACCTGTGGTTTCTCCTGTGAACCGTGCAGAATGTGGTAGAAGATTCTCTTCCCCTCCCCGGAACTGCCAGGCTGGACAGGACAAGCTTGTAGCTATCTCAAATTTCAGTTGTGGGATGAGTGGACTGATGAGAGGGTTTTTTTTGTTTAATTTCAGGTGCAATTTGTCTGAGCGACTGATTTCAAGTATTATATGAGATGACTTTTTCTTTATTTCATTTCTAATTATTTTGACCTACCAAGTATGGTTCTATGCTTGAATACACTTACTAGGAATATTTTTCAATATGTAAGACAAACGGAAGTAACAACATAAAAATAGAAAATCAGAATGTAAATAGCTATAATTATGCAAATGAAATGTTGCATGATGAGGGGAACTTGTGTCTTGGGTTTATAAATTTGAAATCTTGAAATATGGTTGGTTCATTAAAAATAACATAGTGTTGGAATAAACATAATACATAATTACAGGCATTTAGAACTCCAAGCAGTTTTTGCATTTACATGTCAAGCTTTAGTTTTGAAGTTTGCTCAAAGTTCAACTTGCTACATGAAGTTCTACCTAACACATGAAAACATTTATTAGGCCTCATCATTTATGAGAATACTGATGTGCAATAAAAAACTGAAGTGTGGCATGGATCCAAACAATTTTAATTACCATTTTTTAACTGACAGTCATCAATAGAGCCAAAGATACAGATAGTAGTATTTTATTCTTAACAATTACTTTTTTACCTTTTTTTTTTTTAATACTAAACAATTCAGAGGCATAAATCTTTCTTGACAAAGAGTCAATAATTTACATAGGCAGCAGATTTCTCTGCTTGTTGACTCACTAACAGGGCTTAAAAGTTGCAAATGTAAAGACTGGAAAACTTTGCACTTTGCAGCAGTAACTAGCCTTAATCTTTTTTTTTTTTTTTCCATTCTGGCTTTTACAGCAGAGCTAGCAACAGTCGTTTTGGGTTGCTAGTGATAAACGTGGCACTTCCTAGGTTGTATCTCTACAGTCTGGGTTTGTTTTATCCTTTTTACATTCCTGGCTTCCAATTGCCAACATTTGAAATATTATCTAAATGAGAAATCAGAAAAAAATGCTCCAATTATCTATATCTGTCTGTAAGACTTTGAGTGTTTTTCTGGCCTGCACAGTCCATGCTGATTTTAACATCTTCATGCAAATACTTTCCTGTTTATCAATTAACCTCAAATCTCTCCTGGTCTAGTTATATTTAGTAGTCTACTAAATAGCTATTGTGAAATAGAAATACAGTAAATTATATTAAATCCCAAGCAAATGTATCAGATTTCTGAAGCTACATAAAAACAGACAGTGGAAATGGGGTAACTGTTTTGGAGTAAGATTTTGCATGCTTATTTCACACAGCAGGTGCTTAGTCAGGTTCATTATTCAGACTATTCTGGTGAAGCATAAGGCATGATTGCCTTATCCTTTTCACTCCCCTTGTTTGTATAGCCTTCTGGAAGGGCTGAAATCTCAGTGAGAGGAGTCAAAAGCATGTGGCAATGCTGGCCCCTCTGTGCATTCTATAATAGTGGTTAAGGAGCATGTTGAAGAAACAGGAAGAATCTGAGAAAGCATCTTAAAATGATGCTCTTTCCTCAACCCTTCCTCTGTGTCCTGACTATAATGTGATTCCTTGTCTGTACGTACACTATGAAAAACAATTACCTTTCTTTAAAAAGATAAAAAGGTCAGAAGTCTGGACACCACAGAGAGAAATAGATTATCGTGTCCAAAAAATTTAGTAGGATGGCAGTTTTAGATCTTCAGGTTTTTCAGAAAGCAGTTTCAGCAGCACTTCTTAGAAACACCATTTTCCCTTTCTTTCTTCTTGGGTATGTTTTGTTACATTTCTTGTCTCCCAGCTATAGCTGGGACATGAGTAATATTTATTAAAGTTGTTTGTACTGCAGAAAGATAATGCATTGACTTCGATTGTTTTAATTAAACTGAAATTACTACAGCTGTACCAAAAAAAAAACCCAAACAAATAACAATAATAAAAAAAGAATTAGAAAGAGAACTGAAGCTGAAGTAACTGCATAGCTCAATTGTCAAATATACTTTTGAAGACAAAGGTTGCACCTTGCTTTCTTCCTTAGTTAAAAATTTGGAAAGTTTGTTAATTTTTTCATTTCCTTTGATTTTGTAGAATTTGCATACAGAAGTCTGCTTTGTCACTGTCCTCTACTGTTGAATCTGTTCTTGAAGGTGCTGCAACTTTGTCTCTCAGTGGAAAGATTGACCTCTTTAATTAATGAAGATTACACAGAAATTAAAGTACAGTGTTGATTAGCTGAATGTCATGTGGGTCACTGCATAATTTAAGATGGTCGAGAGCATTTTCTGTACACTTAAACATTGTGACTCATATTATTTGAAACAGAAGTTTAAACAATGGTGCAAAGAGCAGAGCTTTCCAATCTAGTTACATGAACCTTTGTGAAACAGAGGTGTGTCCCCTGAAGTGGATAGGTATTACCTTCAAGAAATAGTTAATGCTTCCTCTGGTAAATGAAAAGATTATTTAATGTGGTTTTGAACATCCTTCTGATCTATTTTGCAGGTCTAACATTCCACCAGCATACTTAAACTATGATATGACTAGACGTTTGAATCTAATGAGAAGAAGGGTGACTCTTGAAAACATAACTGCATTTTACTTCTTAATTAAGTATAAGTTTAACTTTGTCACAGAAGCAGAGAATTGCCAATGCTGATTAATGTCATTGAGCTGATTTCTTATTAACTTGCTATTGCCAAATAAATATTTATTGACTGCGTGTGTATTTTAATCTTTTAATTGAATGAAGGGCTGTTCATTTTTGGAGGAAAAATCTGGAAATATTAATCATTGCTAGAAGTCTGTATTAGGCTGAAAAAAGTCAAGAGAACTTCTTGGAGAAAATATTAAAGAGAATTTTCCTTTTCTCATCTGTTACAAACATTGTTATTTGTCTTTAAATAGACTTTGTATTTGATTTAAAGCAACTCATGTTTCACAGGAGTAAAATTCAAGCTAAGATGAGGTTTTGGAATGCTTGCATTTCAGTTCTGAAACACATATTGTTTTCATGATGTTCATAGGTCACACAGATATTAATGGAAAAACTTCAAGCAGATAACAGTCAAGTCTCCAGTGGCAGGTAAGCAGCAGGCCACATTCTGAAGGCCATTTTGACTTTGTGAGCAAGAGGGGTCCTATGGAGTATCAGGCATCAACTAAGATCTTTGGAAGGAACCAGTTTGTTGCCCAAGGAGTGTTTCAAGGTCAGTGATCCCTAGTCAAGTAGATACCAAAGAAAGCAGGATGCTTTGTGAGCACAAAAGTGTGTGAAAGCCATGTTCTTCAGGTATGTAGATTCTGTGTGTATAAGAAAACAAAATGTTTAAACTTAATTAAAGATGGGTATGGGTATCAAGGCTAAATAAAATGGTTTGTCCAGGGGAACATGTAAGGCAAACTGTAACATACCCAATATGACCCAGACGATTTGGGGACCTTTTGTGGGCAGTAGAACCAGAAAAAGCAGACAGTGCCTAGGTAACTGTCGGAGCTCTGAGGGTACCAAGAGGGGCTTCCTGGCCCTAAGCATTCTCCCCTGGAACCTTCACCAGTGCTGCTGTAGGACCAGGAGCCCCCACTTCAGCTTGGCCTGGAGCCATCAGCCCACTGACACTGGACGTGAGTCTGTCTGCAGCCTCATCACAACTGTGCCTGTTGCCTGGCTGTGAACCTTGTTGTCCTGACCTGTGAACTCTCTTCCCAGCTTGATGTTGGGCCTACCTTGCTGCTATTGACCTACCTGTCAGTCACCTGACTGTCTGAACCCTGATCTGGTCCGGACTTCCCAGTTTGATGTCGGACCTGCCTTGCTGCTATTGACCTACCTGTCAGTCACCTGACTGTTTGAACCCTGATCTGGTCCTGACTTTGCAGTTTGATGTCAGACATACCTTATTACTGATTCCTTGGTGATCTGGACTTGAGGCTGGCACACCTCCACCCAACCTGTCCTGCTCCCTCCCCACCATGTGGGACGGGCTCTAGGTGGCAAGTTCCGTGCTCTGGCAGCCCAGGGATTTCCCTCTTGGCTCTGAGCTTCCCCACTACTTTAAGGCAGCAGCTGGCCCCTTACTACACCATGAAAGCAACTACACCTGTATTACTATGTATCAGTAATATCGTATAAAGCTGTGATTATCCATGTAATGCATAAGAAATGCCAGATTTTAGGTACAAATATAGAAAACTGGAAAACTAGGGCAGGTTGTTTATTTGTCAAAAGACATGGTAGCATAGGAAGTCAAAAAAGGACGGTCCAGAAATGTGAAGAAACCATTTTTCCCCAAAAAAAATATTTCCCCATAAAAACAATATTTTAAAAAAATAATTTTGCATACCAGTGACGGTGCAATGAAATCAGCTGATGAACAGAAGACAATGACTTTCTGGTGGTAGAAGTACAGATTTTTGAAGAAGCTGACTCAGATCCAAGCACGACTGGAGTAACCTCTTCTTGGTTAACCTACTGCACTGTGAAGCAAGTCTGCTTTTGAAAGACTTGGTGTAAAAGGCTAGAGTTAAGAGGAAAAGGTCTCCACATGAATATGAGAGAGGCTTGTGTTTGGGTAGCTGTTGTGTGTGGTTTGTAAACTTTAAGATTGATAATTAGTAGCTTTGTAACTGTGTGAGATAGTGTGCACAGTTACGTATTTGCAAATGAAAAGTAGTGGTGTGTTTACTAATCACTAGGTTATTGGTTATTTGATGTATTAGTTCTGTAGTAATTTGCTCCTTAAGTAATTGCCATCAGGCTCATCTGAACTTGTCTTCCCCAAGCCTGCAGTCTAAAGAGGGAGAATTGGACCCCAAGGTGACGTTCTTAGATCTCTGTCAGAGAGAAATTTCCCTCTGTTATTGCTGCCCACATATTACATGAAGGTTGTGAAATATTAGACTTGTTTTCTTCACAATTTCCATTTGTAACGGCATGCTCCAGGAGGAAGTAAAATTTGGTATTTAATTCTTCACTTCACATCAAGCTCTTATTTGCATTGGTTTCAAAGGACGATTTCAAATTTAACTCTGAACATTGTATCCTCTTTTTGCTGAGAAGTAAATTTTTTTTCTTTTTCTTTTTTCAACTATTCCTTTGTCTTCTGTGGCTGCACAGACTATTTTACACTAAGTTTTCTCTAAAGTTTGTAGTTGCTCTGTGTATGAGTCCTCCATAGATATAAATGTATAACCTTTCTTTTTTTGTCTTTAAGAAAGAGAGGGAGCTGAACCTGATACTCAAGATTTTCAACTTCATACATGTATTGCCAACCTGATTTAAAACATGAAAGAATAATGGCACTTGTACTGCATTTATTTGGATTTGGCTGTTTACCGATGTGGTAATTGTCACATATATCAAGATATCCATCAGAAATAAAAATTTGTGTACTAAATTTATGTACATTCAGGGGGAAGGGAAATCATGAACATTTAGTCTAAATGAAATTAATGGGTTTTAATTTTGGTGTGGATTTTTCACATACTTTTTCAATGTGTATTTAATATATTTGTATTTCTTGCTTCTGTAAAATGACAGTCTGATCAGTGTCTATTCAGATAAATTCTTGCTGCAATTCACTTTAGATCTTACAGATTATTTGTGAAGTTTGATTTTTATTTCTTTTAATTGAAGTTTTTAATGACTGTTACTGCCCTTGGTGGTTGTACAGTAAGATGTAAAATGAAGTGGGTTTAGCATCTAGGAAATTAGGTTGCTGAAGAGTTGAAACTTTTCTTAATCTATTGAAATGTACAAATCCCATGTTGAATAGTGACTGTGGAACATTTTTCCTGTTTAAGAACAACTTAAAAAGATACATGAATTGCAATTTTATTTTACTTTTATTATTTGCATAATCCAATATTACAAATAATTTGTTTTCCTCACAGTTTTTCCTCAGTAATAATATTAAATTCTTGAAGATTTTGATTAAGCCTATTATTAATTCTTAACCATGAAATAAGAACAAGAGATATTAAAAAAACAACAGTAAAACCTTTTCCTGAAAACACACAGTCTATACATAATCTCCCCCAGTTGTTTAATGATTATTCAATAATATTTTCTTTGCTGCTGTTCACACAATGCATAAAAAAGGGAAAGAACATTAATGTGAGTTTTCAAGCCTAGCAAAACTGCAGTTTTGTGTGAATTCTAATAGCCTCCAGAATGTAGAAGATGTTGAAAGCAATTTTTGAATTCACAGTCTATACCCTCCAGGTATAGCTTTTTATTGTTGCTCGTATACATAATTTCTTTATGCAAATATTTAAAGAACTGTATTGCATCTTTCAGAATATATTTTCAGCTCTGACACTTTTTCTTTGCTTAATTGCATTTTGAGTGTTGAATTTTATAGCTATGGACAGTATTGAAAAAACACGGCAAAAAATAGCTAATGTTTGTTTGCTTAGGTAATGTTGTTCTTGGAAATGCTGTCCTAGATGAGTGTCTTATTTTAGGAAATAGAGTTGTTTAAACAGATTTATGCTCAGCAAAGCACTTAAAGACAGTAATTTACACTTTCACAAATGCATGAGTTGCAAACCTTTTTTGTGCTCCTTTAACATAGAATTGTTAGTAGACTAATGAAGATAAGCTAATCTATTTTATTTGCTCTAAATAATTCTCCATACTTTCTGCAAAAAGGCGAAGTAAATAGAACAGGAAAATTACAGAATCGTAGAATACTTAGGGTTGAAAGACCTTAAGATCATTTAGTTCCAGCCCTGCTGCCGTGGGCCGGGACACCTCACCACTAAACCATGTCACCCAAGGCTTCATCCAACCTGGCCTTGAACACCACCAGGGATGGAGCATTCACAACTTCCTTTGCCAACCCATTCCAGTGCCTCACCACCCTCACAGTAAAGAACTTCCTCCTTATATCCAATCTAGACTTCCCCTATTTAAGTTTTAACCCCTTACCCCTTATCCTATCACTGCAGTCCCTGATGAAGAGTCCCTCCCCAGCATCCTTACAAGCCCCCTTCAGATACTGGAAAGCTGCTATGAGATCTCCATGAAGCCTTCTCTTCCCCAGGCTCAACAGCCCCAGCTCTCTCAGCCTGTCTTCATATGGGAGATGCTCCAATCCCCTGATCATCCTCATGGCCCTCCTCTGGACTTGTTCCAACAGTGCCATAGTCTTTTGATGTTGAGGACACCAGAACTGTACACAATACTCCAGGTGAGGTCTCATGAGAGCAGAGTAGAAGGGCAGGATCACCTCCTTGGACCTGCTGGTCACGCTTCTTTTGATGCAGCCCAGATACGGTTGGCTTTCTGTGCTGTGAGTGCACACTGAAGCCAGCTCATGTTCATTTTCTCATCTACCACCACCCTGAACTCCTTCTCTTCAGGGCTGCTCTCAATCTCTTCTCTGCGCAACCTGTAGCTGTGCTTGGGATTGCTGTGGCCCAGGTGTTCTGTTTCCCTGTGAACATTAAAAAACTTGTGCATAAATCTTTCTTCTCTCTGTAGTTTCTCACTTCACTTGTAATCATTGGGTAACAAATTCTCTTTGTTAAGACAATGAAGACTGTTCTTCCAAGATCTGGATGATAAATTATTTAATAAATTTAATAAATTATTTAAAATTTCCACAGCAGTCTCTGTATTTTATTCTGTTTCAGCTTTCTGACAACATCAATCGCCCCAAATTAGAACATAAAATAAGAAAATGTGTTGACAGTACATTTTTCATAAGGAACTCGTCAATCAGTTTATATGGGGCTTTTTGTGTGCCATTTATGTTGAGAAGCTGACAGTATGATGTACATAAGCCTCACTAAAATTCAGACAAAATGAAGTACAGTTAAGAAATATGATCAGTTCAGTGAAAAGACTAACCAAGAATTAAAATATTAAGTACCTTCCCATTTTCAACTGTCAGGTGTGGGAAAGTCCAAACAGACAAAAACATGAATGTTGATACTTGGCCTGTCATTCAGATTTTTTTGTTTGTTTGATGGTAACACTTGGTGCACTTGTGCAGAAGAGGTAGTAATCATTGCAAACAAGGTAAAAAAACCTTTCCACAGTAATTCTGTGTGATTTTTAAGGATAATCTGAAACTTAGAAGTAGTGCTTTTTGATAACAGTTTCAAGGCAAGATAGGTTCGCCAAGGTGCTATCGCAAAGGCAAAACCTGATTCCTGTGAACTGGAAAAGTTATATATGATTAGCTGGATTCTGCTTGGGAGAATTGTGGTCACAAGTCCTTGCTGGATAAGGAGCAGCAAGATTTGGGTTGCTGAGGTAATTTTAAACGTATGTTCTGTCTCTCGCATCTCGCACCTGGTGTCTTCTGTGATCTGTTTTCTCGAGCTTTCTCTAGAAAAGGCATTTGCTTTCTCCCTGGCTAGTCTCTGACTGGAGTTTAGGGAAGCTGTTTCAGTTAGGAAGGTCCAACTCTTGCAGTCATAAATGATCATTGCCTTAAAATGTCCACTTTTTTTCCAAGTTGACTTCTTTTGAAATCCTTTGGAATTTCGTCAAATTGTGATGCCTAATCTCCTTCAAAGAGCCCTTTTACATGGGTCATAATTAATGACACACCTAGTTTACAAGCCATTTCAGTCTGTGTAAGCTCATTATGGGGATCCTCCAGTTGTTTCTTTTGTTATGGCGGTTGTTTGTGTTACTTGGATAGTAACTAAAAAGTGCTCTCTTCTCTAAGGTCATCAATTTCTGGGGAAATGAATACGTCACCTAGGAACTTCAGATTTCTTCATCTAAATATTTTAAATTTCTTTCCAATTTGTCTCCTATCTTGCAGTTGGTATTTTTTGTTCAGTTACTTTTTTTTTTTTTTACTACTGAACTCTTCCTCAGTACTGTTCAGCAAGGTTTCTATCAATATCACCAATGTCTACACAGATCAAGTGGATGATATTTATTGTTCTCCATTTATGTTGAGAAATAGAGAGGTTTAAACTGAGTTCTGGAAATTTGGCTAAAAGACTATCCCTTTTGTCCTGGGTTCAGCAGTTGCAGTCAGTTTTTCTTCTCTTTAGTAGCTGTGTTTTG
>NDXB01005542.1:0-15065 GCA_002631895.1 Agapornis roseicollis | reverse complement strand
TGTCCTGGGTTCAGCAGTTGCAGTCAGTTTTTCTTCTCTTTAGTAGCTGTGTTTTGACTTAACTCGGGAACAAGGCTGATAAGGCCGATGTTTTTGGTTGTTGCTGAGCGATGTTTGCCCTGACCAAGGACTTTGTGAGCCTCATGCTCTGCCGGGGAGGAGGGGAAGCCGGGAGGAAGGAGGGACAGGACTGTACTGACAGGACCAAACTGACCAAAGAGGTATTCCATACCATAGCACGTCATGCCCAGGATGTAACTGGGAAGGATCCGGAAGGCCTAGCGTTCTCTCGGGGTGGTTGGAGGAGGTGGTCGGTCAGCACTCGGTTGGTGGGGTGTCGTGAGTTATCTGTTGTGGTTGATGGGATGCTGTATTCTTTTCCTTTATCATCATTATTATTGGTGGTAGCAGCAGTGATTTGTGTTCTACCTTAGTTACTGAACTGTTCTTATCTCAACCTGTGGAAGTTGCATTCTTTTGATTCTCCCCCCATCTCTCTGGAAGCAGGGGAGGGCAAGAAGGGGGTTGAGTGAGTGAAGGAGCTGCGTGGTTGGCTGGGTTTAAACCACGACACTTGGTAAGACACATGCTACAAGAATTACAACTTTTTTTTATTTTGCTTTTCTTTGCAGTCATCGCCTGGAATTTTTTGAAGATTTGAACTTGAAAGGACTAATGGGAGCAGATTGGAAGCAGCCTGAATCAGGTATTTGGAAATCTCTCCATTAAATGGATCAAGGCATAAATTTTTATAGCATTAAGGTTGGATGAAGCTGTATGGAAGCAACTTCATTCTGAGCAGTGTCTGTAAGTATCAGATTCCTAAGGCATTTATTGACATCAAAATCATTATCAGTCTTAAAATCAATTGCAAAGTGTCTGACTGCGCGTGCTGTGCAACATCCGTGCTTCAGTTCATGTAGGTATGGAATTTTTCATGTGTGGTGAATCTGCTCCTGGCAATGAAGGGGAGAAGTGCTAAAATTACAGCTGTGGTTTTGTGAGAGCTCTCGCCTGAGAAGGCCAATACCTGGCTTGGAATCCTTCCGTTTCTTTGAGTTAGTCCATTTCTGCTGTATTTTCTTGTTTGTTTCTCATTCTGTTGAATGAGTCTTAAGTGCCTAATTTTTTTTATTGCTATCAGGAGAAAGAATACTTCTTCTGGGAACAGAAAAGAATATTGCTATCATGGCATTTGTGGCCCAGTACCTGCATTGCAAAGTGCTGTGGAGGTATTGCGCTACCCTCTCTTACACCTTCCTATACAAATTTTTCCTCGCATGGTATTGAAGGGGAACTTAGTCTGTGTTAGTTTACTATCAGACTTCCCTCCTTCAAATCCAATGTGGGATTTCTAGTGATATTTAGGTATGGACAGTAGATCTACGAAAGATTTTATGTATTCCAGGAAAAGTTTCTGGGACAAATAGTGCTTAGTAAAACCTTTTGATGTACTTACAAAAGCTCATTTGTTCCAAGACCTTGTCACATCACCTTAAGGATTCAGCTCAGACATAGGAGAATTTTGTATGCGTGCCAACTGATGTTAGAAATACTCTAATTTTAAATGCTTACATTTTATATGTGCAGGCATGAATATTTTTAACAGTAGTGAATACTGTTAGATGGCAACATCCAATTGTAAATTCTCACAATTTACAAGTAATATGTCATTTTTTTGGCTAGCATAGTGAGTGATCCTTGACTGTGGCTGCTAACTTGATCCTGTCAAAATTAACTTACGAAGCGGGAAGCTTGCCCACTAACTAGATCTTATGTCTGAAGAATAGGTGAGTTTGAAATCTAACTTCTTTGGTTTATTTGAGAATAAGGATTGGGACCAAGACATGGTCCTCAGTCCCCTGCTAGAAAGAGGACTTCCTACATCTTGTTGAAATGTCATCATCACAGGCTAAAAGGTCATGTTCTCTAGTTTTGTGGGCAGGTTTGTTTTGGGACTCTGGGAGAGTACAGCTCAGGTATAACGGAGGGAGTGTTTTTCAGATGTTACACCCTGAGGATGTGGTGTTGGGTCGCACCCTCTTGTGTCACAGTTTCTTCTGAACAGTTTGAAATCCTACAGCTTTCTAGAAGGGACTGATGTTCTTGTAGTCCGACATCCCACTCAAAGCAGGGCTGTTGTTGAAGCTAGATGAGATCACTCAGGGCCTTACTGAGTTTTGAATAACTCCAAAAAATGGAGCTTCACACGCTCTGTGTAGCCTGTTTCAGTATTTACTCTGCTATGAAAACTTGCCTAATAACCATTTCCCATGCTGCGATGTCTGCCCATTGCTGTTGGTCCTTCCTGTTTTTTTATGTTGACTCGTAAGTGGCTCTAAAAATCTGTGTAGCTTTAGATATCAAAACACCTGTGAAACTCTGCACAAGACTGCAGTCTCCAAGTGCTATTACTAAAAGGATTCTCTGCTCTATCATGAGCTTGTATACAGTAATAGCTATAGTCATGTTTCGGTGTCACCTGTAAATTTAACTCTACCTGTAAATTTTGTCTGAGAAGATGGGAATATAATTGCCTTCATGAAAAACATCTCTGTGTGATTAAAATCTGAGAGAGAATGTTCCTTCAGAGTTTTTGTTTGGCTTTAGATTCCTTATTTGTACTTTCGGTTTTATAGAGGTATACTTTCAAAATTAAGGATATTGGGCTTTTTTGGATGCAGACTTTGGCATGTCAGTGCATTCATGCATCCAATTGTTTTTGTTCTCTCTTAATTAGACACTATTGATTTCTTGATATAAAGTGCCATCTATTGAAAATTGTAAGTATTGTACGTTCAATTATTTGGCTTCTTTTCTACCTTCCATCCACATACGGTCTTCTAAAGGCTGCCATCAATCTGAAATACTGAATAATCCAAAAATATTGATTAAAACCATCTTCTAGACACCAACATCTCAAAGCTGCTTTTGAAATTTTGGTTAAAAGAAAAGAAAACAACCACAAAAAAAACTTGTCAAACTTTTAGTCTTTGTTTTCAACAGTTTGCTAACAAAAGTGTATGCAAAGGGTCAAAATGTGTTTAAAGGTGTTTTTCACATGATGAATGATGTTTTGTACATAAAGGACAGTAAATCAAATTATTTATTCAGAGCCTTGATCTCATATTCATTCCCCCTTCAAACTGACTNAAATGTGTTTAAAGGTGTTTTTCACATGATGAATGATGTTTTGTACATAAAGGACAGTAAATCAAATTATTTATTCAGAGCCTTGATCTCATATTCATTCCCCCTTCAACCTGACTACTTCAGATTTGACTTTGGCTGCAAATTATAATCTTTGAGGGAAGTAGATTACTTTTCCTAAACAAGTATTTTAAAGCAAAATAATTGTCTCTACAGTACAAAACTTAATGTTGGGTGCTTCTGAAAATGGGAATTATCATATAGACTTTATTCAAGGCACATGGTACTCCACTTGTTGGAGTCACTTGTAGGATTCTAAGCCTTAACAGTCTGAACTGTTAAGTGGTGGCTTTCATCAGAAGGTTTTCATGTGTGTTCATGGAGTGTAGTTCTTGTTTCTGAAGTTTTGAGTTAAATGAATCCCTTGATAGAAAGTTACTTTAGGAGACAGTCTCTACACGAGGCGCATGTTAGATGGAAGCGTGGTGTTCCAGCACATAGTAGTGAATTCATGGCTCATCAATGAATAAAACAATGCTTGCCAGCATCACTTAAAGATCCTGGGACTTTGCTTGGATGGGTATCAGTGTTCATTGAGATGACTAGCTAGTTGGTGGTTTTCTTGCACTGATCTGCTTTAAACTGGGCCTTGTTTTACACTGTGGAGTCCACTTGTAGTCTTCCTTTACTGAATTTCTTCTTTTTGACCAGAGGAAAAGACAGAACAGACTGTTCCGCATGAGTTTCATCGAAGTATGTGTTGATTAATTATTAATCTTTGTATAGAAGGAATGTCATTCAATCCAGTCTAGCTAATGTATGTGTGCACATACATGCATACATATGTAGGGATTCAATATTATGCTGGTTTTGTATGCATGTATCAAGAATAATACAGATAAATTTGCTAAATTTTCCCACTAGATACCCTTTACGTGGGATACACATGTGATAAAATGCAGGGCTGCATGATAGAAAGCAGGCACTCTATCCACAAATCCATTTCATTTTGTAATGGATTTAAACACTTNAATAAGATAAATAAACTAAATTTTCCCACTACAAACCTACTACATACCCTGGATACACATTTGATAAAATGCAGGGCTGCATGATAGAAAGCAGGCACTCTATCCACAAATCCATTTCATTTTGTAATGGATTTAAACACTTCAACTCTGTAGGCACTTCTTATCCACTGCTCCCTTAAAAAAAAAAGAAATCAACCTGCCTCAAATATTTCCTGTGGATAATATCTGGTCTTATACCGGTTGTGTCATGGGATGTGTTAAGTCTAAGATGCAGGAGGAATTTTATTACTTAGGAAATGGGAGAATACTTACTGTGAGTGCACAATGTTTTTTGTCTAGGATGTAGATAACATTAAGTGTGCCATTTTCAGATGTGAAAAATCAGTGTTGTGTCAATTTTTAATGATGTTGCTGTATTTAACCAGAATTCCTAAGGAAGTGAGGCTGTTGGCTTATCATTACCTTCCTCCCTCCCTTTCTGGCAATCTTGTCATCATCTTTCTCCTACTGCCACAACAATATTTCTGTCCATTAGCAAATTTCAGCTGAGCTGGGGGAACATACAGCCTCAAAAGACACTGGTTTCTTGCAAAATCTGTCAATGTGAACAGCTGGAGGCATACGAGGTACTGTCACGGCTTCGATTTCATAGGCCTAATGTCCTAGTATTGTCTTGAGGTAAGAAGCTTACGAGACAGTATATGGATGCAATTTTATTTCTTTTTTTTTAGATTTTTAATTTTTTTGAAACTTGAGGAAATAATTCCCCTGTTCTTGTCCTTTTTCTGGATAAGATTTCACATAAAAGATAATGGACGGAGTTTCCCCAGGTTTCATGCCAGAGTTAGTTTAAAACAAGAACATAATGTCAGCTTGTCATTTCCTCTGAAAATACACTTTTGGTTTAACACATTTTCTATTTCCGTTCTGTTGTGACTAAGGAGAAGCAGATATAAGCTTAAAAATACTGCTGTTACTTAAAATTCCTGTTGAGATAATGAATTTATGCTGTTACGTAGTACTCAAAAGTGGTTTGCAGAAACTTAATTAGTTCTCATGTTCTGCTACAACCATCCCCCTGTCCATAGGGCAATAGAATTACCTGTCTTAGTTCACACTATTGTTGTATTTGATTTACTAAATTTAATGAAATACTGAGCAGCTTTGATGTAATTTCCCCCTCTCTCTCCCTCCCTGCCATTCTTCTTAGTAAATACTTGAGCCGTTGAGGCAGAACGCAGCTTTGGGTAGTTGCAACCTTTCACCTACGAGGTGATCAGGCTGTATAATGTGAGTGTGTGTGTGTAATCAAATAAAGAAAACCAAACCTGAGCTTCGTGGAAGTATACCTATGAAGAGAACTTAGAATTGTTGAAACAGTTTCATCTCATAAGTGCCTTTTTTTTTTAAGCTCCTTATGCTAGTATGTTTATTGCTTGTGAAATTAAACATGAACACCAAAATTCTACAGAAACACAATTCTATTCTCAGTCCTTACGATGTCAGCGAGCCTTAGGGCTGGTGTTTGAAAACACCTTGTGACTGTACTTCCAAAGACCTTGCTTTTTAAGCTTCTTGCCACTAGGTGGAAGAAGAAGGTTATCAAAACTATGCCTTGGTGCTACCAGCCTAGTTATCCCTCACCGGATCTAGTCCTTCTTACTATATCCTTGAGTTTAGAAAAAGGTGTTTCAGTCAAGCTGATGATGGCTTATTTTGATTTTTTTTTGAGACATCTTTATTGAAAGAAACACTATGCCAAGCTGTGTAGTTATAGTTCTAAATTTTCTTTTCCTACAGTAGTATTTCTGTAAGTTTGAGACAAAATTAGCAGAAGACAAATTCCATAGGTGACAGTCTGTAATATAAACCCGTTATGATATGCAGGCTTTCAAAGAAGGCTGTATTTAATTCCGGGTTTGTTTTTTTTTGTTTTTCCTTGATTTAAATTGAGCCTGGTTTATAGGAGATGGTGCACCCCCTCCAGGAGTGAGGCTCAACTGATGTGATCACTTTGGAATGAAGATTAGAGAAGAATGTGAAACAGTGTGAAAACTGTAGCTTAAGAGGGACAGAGAATTGCTGTTCTTCAATACAAAACTACAACTGAAAAGTTTAAAGATAACCTGAGTGGTATTGTGTCTTCCTGGTACAAGTGATTTGTGTCTTAAATGCACAATGGAGCAACTTAGGCTGTCAGGTTTATCGTGGTGGGTAATAAAAATCTAACATTGCATGAATTGATGCTGCACAGTGGGTTTTTTTAATGCAAAAACGGTGAAAGGGAGTAAAATTTTGCTGGTATCTTTGTATACTTTTAAATATTTTAATATTTTTCTCCAATATGCCATATTAAATGTTAGCGCCAGTAAGGTCTAACTCTATGCTGGATTATGTGTTTTGCTAGCTATGACTGGCGTAGCTACTGTATTATCTGTTCTAGTTAACTTGTTAGAAATGCACGTCAGTTGATATTTGTGCTGCCCAGCCATATGATACAGTACTGGTGAATAAGTACTATGTTTGCTGTTTCATTTTCCCAGGCTGAGGTGTTTTGTGCCTCTGAAAGGCACGGAACAGAATGTTTGTTTTATTTTAGATCCTGACCATGTAGCATAGTTTCAAAATATGAGCTGCACAGTGCCTAGTTCGCAGCACATAAAATGTAAGGGTATTCTTTCACACTGCTAGAGCCAGCTCTTCTGAAGTGGACTTCATCTCATTTAATTTTGGTACAGTTATAGTAATGTTATTCAAGTTTGATAGTTAACCTGCATTTATCTTATTGATGATTGCTTCCTTTTGCTGTCAGTGAATGCTTTAGTTTACTACAGTGTCTCTGAACAGCAAAAATACTGGTGAGTACTTAAAGCCTGATTATAGAACCCTTATTTATACTGGTTGTATAAACAGCTATGTGCAAGCTCATACAAAGGGTCCCAGTGAGATAACCGCAACAGTTAACACAAAGTGTATCGTAATGATGCGTTTTTCCATCTACTTGTCTACTGTTGAAATGAGTATCAGTATTATGAGGAGAATTCAGTTTTAGAAGCTAGATCTATCCAAGCATACTGCTTGGCACTGCTTGTTTTCTTTAATCTGGTTTAAACCAAGCAAAAGCCTTAGCTACAGGGTCTGTGGGGGGGGGGTTAAAGTGATGTTTCAGGAGGCACTGTTTGTATCTGCACTAGCTATGAACTTCCCAAAATACGTTCATGATTCATTTTCAGAAATGAAGTAGACTACCACAGAGCATATGTAGATACCCTCAGATAGTTACATAGTTTATGTCCAAATACAAAAGTTTTGTTACATGTGTGGTAAACCAGAACTAACTAAATTGTGTTTAGCTATGCACCGAAATAAAATCTGGATTGCCATGGCTTCACTGCTGTATTCAAACCAACCTAGCTAGACTAGTTCAGTGGCTTTCTTGAAATGCGTAACAGATTGCTGGGGAGGGCAGGGGAGAAAGCAGTTTTCAGATGCCATCTTCTTAAAATACTGAACTTTCCTCCATGCATATATATACACACATATATATTTCGCTAGTTTAATCTTGTCTTTCATTTCATGAGTTCATTCTGTTGAAGTAAGTCACTGCAGGCAGTGAAGTTTATAGCTTGTTGCTAGTAGCAGCTGTCACAAAATTATTCTCCTCTAATTCTAAGCAGTGTAATTGGTTCTGTTCTTCTCACTGCTGAGTTTGCTTCCATCAGCAAATTGAACATTTTGGAAACTGGCACTTTTTTCAGTGCTTTATGTCTTACACAAGTCATGGTATTTATATTTAATTGTGCCTGCCAGTTTAAATGATTTTCTTGTTTTAAAGTTGCACGTTACTTTTGTAAATGCTAATAGGGTGGTCTGTAACCTTTATCTACTTCCAACCTTTTTCAATTCCAGCAAAGCACTTAGCTGTTTCAGAGAAATGTAGTTAATAACTTCAGAAGACAAAAATGGGAGCTTGTACCTCCTTAAATTCTTATGACTTCTAGAATGAAATCTTGAGACTTGGTGAGATGTCCATGTTGTTGTCACAAGGAGTCTTTTGTAATCCTTCTGAAACAACTTTCAGGAGCTTCAGAAGGACTTTTTCAGCTTGGCAGGTGAACGTTCTGCTGGGAGTGGGAATACACTGTTGGCAGATAGAATCGCAAGGCTTTAACTCATTCAAAGTTGAGTGGTCCTTATTACTCCTAGTGACAAGTTATATGATGGGGAATGCTCCTCTATGAGCATCTACTTGCTAGGCTACGGCTGTCTTCAGCCTGGAAGAGGAAGTTTGAAGGTGTGGTAGAGGGCTACAAATTGCTGTATTGATTTTGGATGGATAAAATTGTAAAAAGAAGCTGGATAGCGGTTGCCTTGGATGGACCATCATTCAAAGCTAGTGTGTGCCATGGTCAGAGTAGAGAACGGTACTTTTAATAACATTATATTGCCGCTGTGTTTGAGAATTTTCTGTGGACTCAGTGGGAGTCTGGAAAAGGTACTAGGAAGAAGGATAAAGTGGAGGTGTTTAAGTATATAAAATCAACTTAAAGAAACCCCTTCAGCTGAAGGTAATGGGAGCTTAGGAGTGTACTGGAATAAGCATAAGCTTTCTATATTTACTGTTCTTACTCTAGGGATAACTACTATAGTTTAAAGTGTTGGCAAGTGTAAGGCACTTAGTTCCTTTGTAGGAAAGGGAATTTTTTGTATACTAGAAGTTCCTTCCGGCATGAGTCAGTTTCCAAATGTTGCTTCTCTGAGGTGTCAAGACTTCAGATTCATCATTCAGGATTGGAAAAGAGTATCTGAGCTAATGAGATTTTAGCTCATGGATTTTTTTTCCCCCTTTCTTTCTTATTATTTCTGCACCTGCTTAGTTAGTTTTAATAGAGAAGTAAATTGACTGCTTTCCATCTTAGTTGATCTTTGGATTTGATGCTCAGGTGACGCTCTCTAGGTTAATTAGCAAGCATAGTACACCATACAGGGAAAAGTAATCACATTCTGCATGTGTTAGTATCACAGNATTTTACAGGTAAATTGGATACTGTAATGAGAATATTAAGTCAGAAAGTAGTCCTCAACTGACAAGTTCAAAATACAGAGAGGATCTGCCATTCTGAACCTCAGGAAGCATACGCATGACAGTTCAGTCTTACGAGAGCTAAAAGAGAGCAAACGCCTCCTTTTCTTCAGAACCAAAAGAGTGGACATGCTTTTAGCTGTACTCCTGAAGACCTCTTTTCCCAGCCTTTAGTGGGAACAGTGCTGGTATGTCTTTTCTGGGGTGGGTTCAGGGGAAGAGGAAGGAGTTTGGCACAGAAGTCTTTAAGTCATTACAGAGAAGCTTTGCCTGACAGCAGGCAGCAGTAACCTCTGCCAAGCCTGAAGAGGGCAAGGCAGTTCTAACACTGGTAGCAAAATCCAGACAACAATTTGGCTGCTAAACACCTTACAAACCTCTTTGTTACCTTTCAGAAGAAGACTGCTAAGGAATAGTTAATTATCAAGGTTTTCAAGGAACAGCAAGATCTCTTCCTGTATCACCAGTTGACCTTGTCATGACAGAGAACATCTACAGCCAGTAAACACAGCTTAAGTTATGACAGCTTAGCAGATACTCGCTGCTGTTAGGGAAAATATGCCTTTTGTCCTAACTAGACAATTGGGATCTACCAAGCATATTCTGTCTGCAGCTCACATGGGATTCCCTTCCCTTAAAAGGCTGTAATTTGCAAATGAGTTTCCTAAGTCACTGTAAAAAAAATAAAGAAACCAGGAGGCAGGGAGACCACCTTTACTTAACAGGAGACCAACCTGAGTTACGAGTTTGCTTGGCAAGTAAGTGAGCCCAGTATACAACTCCCTTGTGGGACTTGCTTCAAGTATAGCTTTGAATAACATGGAAACACAATGCTGGATGTGGACAACCCCACCAAATGTCCAGCAGAGGAAATACAGGATTACAGTAGCATGAAGTTTAGAAAATTAAAGACCAAAGTTTCTCTCTGCGGAGAGGAAGACTTTTCCTCCCAGTATCCCTAATGTCTAGAAATACTGACCAGTACTGCTCAAAGCTGGAACACAGTTGTAAGAGACCTGAAAAAAGAAGGCAGCAACAATTCAGCTCATTAAGTGATCACAGTGATGCCACAAGGAGGATGTGGGCATACAAATGGAACTAACAGACGTGTCTTGTCTGAAGTTTTCAGAATTACTGAAACATGGACCAGGCATGTTCACTACGGCAATGAGATATACATAGAACATCCCCTTTCTTCTCCTGGCCTAGAGGAAAACAAGTTTTTTCTAGTTGGTCTGCATGATTTTCAGTATTTTTGACACTGCAAGATCTCTTGCATTTGCTGTAGGTAGCTGATGGGGACTGCAGTGAGGTGTACTCCTCCAACAATCTTTGGGGCCACAGCTACTGGAGACTACTAATGGAAACGCAGGTGCACGGACAAGATAATTCTTAAGCTTACATGATGCAGAAGAAGGTACTCAAGGCTGCAATTTGATGGACACTGAACTTGTCAGCCTGCAACTATTTCACACTGTTTCCATGAGCTCTTTGTGCAGCCACACACTGCATTAGACCACTGAACTTGTCTGGCTGAAAAGAGCAGAGAATTCCCACGGAACAGATATGCTGCCTCCCAGTTTTTATAAAGGCAGTTCTGTAGCCATCAACTCAAGGCACGCTTTGCTTTGCATCAGACTCCCAAGAGACAAGCGTAGGGATCAGTGCAACATTTGCTCTTTAGCACGTGAAACCATCGTTTGTGAGTGCTGCAGTAGGTTAAGCCTGCTTTATGTGAGTGGGAGCTGGGTTATTCGTCGGAGGTTTCATTACTCTTTGTTAATTTGCTCCCATTTCTGAAGATGGAAACGATCATACACCTTCATTCACACATTTTGAACCACGCAAGCTTAATTTGCATCAAATTTGTTTCCATAAATTATACTGTCACTTAAGCATCCTGTCAGAAGGTGGCATTTCATTGAATATGTATCAGTTTTGTCATGACGCACCCAAAACACAAGCTTGTTGCTAAAACTGTATTAGTAAGAATGCACACAGATGATCACGTCTGCTTCAGGGATAATACAAAGCAGTTATTTTTGTAATATTCAGTGGGAAGCTTTAAATGCACTTCGGTAACATGGTGTTTATTTGTCAGTTCTGTACCTTTTGAGTTGCTGTAGCTGCCCTCTCTTCAGCCTGGTTTAGATGCCTTTGAAGCCTATTGATGTATTCTTGATATTCCCTCATTAATTTTTCATCCTGGGGAATTGGAATATTTCATTACAAATGCAAAGTTCTTTTTATGGGATCCGTACATGCTGCAGTGAAAAAGCTTAGAACAAGAGTAACCTCATAAGTGGAACTGTTCACCGCTTACAAGACTTAAGGCATACAGCTGACACATCATGTAAAGAATTTCCAGCCCAAGTATCATATCCTATGACTTTTCTGAACTCAGTGATCTGCAGAGGAAGTTTTACTCACTCCATCATCTTGAATTAAGATACATAAAAGCTGACATTTTAATCCACGTAATTTAATTCACAATATCTTAAAAAGTGCTTTATTTTCTATACGTCAACTGTACTCAAACGGACAAAGACTACACTAAGTAAGCTTATGTAAAAACAAAAGAATCATAATTCTAACTGAAGCTTTCCAATAATGTCATTGCTGTTGAGAAACACCATTATAATTCTACTTTGTGTTCCTCAAAGGTGGCTCACCATGGCTTTCAGGTATGCCCGGAACAGTAATCACTTCTCTCAGTGCTTTCTTAACTATTTCTGAGATTTAGCAGTCTTATTTATGAGGTGTGTGGTCTGCTGTGAGTATACCTTTCTCTTCTTTTTTTATCCTCAAGCTACCAGGAAACACAAGACTTCTGCATTTTTAAGTACCTTTCCTGGAGTGTTTGCCATATGATTGATTAGGATCAGTTTATCTTGGTCAGCTTTGTTCACAGCAAGCATGCTGGATGAAATAGCTGTGTGGTGATGCTTTTCTTATTTTATGGAGAGCTAACATTAGTTAGTAGGCCATATTTTTCTGCAACATCGAGATTGAGTGTTTTGGAAAGTTGAACGTGTAAAGTAAACAGATTACTACAGTGCTTTTTAAAGCACTTTATGATGGTAAGCATTAAAAATAAAAGCCCTTGAAGTTACAGTTATGGCTCAGCATTTTAAATAGTTAGGAAGCTGTCAGTAGCATATACACAGCTAGTCAAGGTCTGGCATGGCATAGGCCAGAAATCATGAAACTAGAATTGTTTTAGGGCGATAATGAAAGTCTCAGGGTATTACAAAATACTTAATATAAAATACTGACAGCGTGTTTTGGCCCCCTTTCCCCCTTTTCCTCCCTTTCCCCCCTTTTTTTTTAGGTGTAGAAGCATTTTTCCTGAATGACAGAACTGAACAATATTTAGAAGTTGAGGTTTGTCCGTAAGCACAGCACTCTGAAAGTTACATGTTATTTGCATTTTGAGCTGTAATGCTTGTAAGGTATGCATATGAGGAAACCATTTATTGTATGAGCAAATTGTTCCGATATGGGGAGTGTACGTATCTGTGGCAGAACAGTGCACTAATAATTGTGCAACTGGCATAATTTGAAGGAAACGGTGCTCTGATTTTTTTGACAGCCATGGACAGCACTTGTTGCTGCTGCTTTCTGGCAGAAGAAGAGTATGGAAAGTAAGTGGTCAAGTACATTCATAATGTACAGAAAACCTAGTTACATTTAGGTACCTGTTGCCTGATTAGAAGATGGGATTACCTATGTTTATTTTTCCTGTCTTTAACAGGAAGAACTTTCTTTAGACTTTGAGGTGACCAGAATGGAAACCAAATGGGAGGGTAAAGTTCATCTACCTTGAAATTATTTTCCACTGTGCATTAACAAGTTCAATGCATTTGCAATTCATGGCTCTGGAGAAGAAAGAAAATATGAAGCACTTTATCCGGTACCTATGAACTACAGGAAGGACAGAAACCAGATTTGTAAGCAAAAAACTAGCTTTTCTGTAACATATTTACACTATTTCTGGAATACTTAAAGAAAGCTAATCTGGCTTTTTTTGAGTGCTGCTATTATTTTAATTATACTGCTTAGCTGTGGATCCATTGGCACTGTGCTTCCTATAACATACTGTGGCAGATAGCTGTAATTCGTGCTTGATTCCTGTATTATCATCCCTTAGTTGCATAGGAAATGATGTATTCAACACTGTGGGCATCTGTTTTATCACCTTTCTCGGTTAAATCATAGAGAGCTTGTTCTGCTTTTTCCTTTCCTCCACACCTCCTGGAATGTGATTTAATGTTCATTTTACCACATACACTTCCAGGAGACCTCTTTTGCCTCTCCCCTACTGTTCTAAACAACCTTACCTCTACAGATGTCTCCTTAAACAGGAGAGGTTTAGATTGGATCTAAGGAAGAAATTCTTTGCTGTGAGGGTGGTGAGGCCCTGGAATGGGTTGGCCAGGGAGGTTGTGAGTGCTCCATCCCTGGCAGTGTTCAAGGCCAGGTTGGATGAAGCCTTGGGTGCCATGGTTTAGTGTGAGGTGTCCCTGCTTATGGCAGGGGGGTTGGAACTGGATGATCTTAAGGTCCTTTCCAACCCGAACTGTTCCATGATTCTATGATATTGGGAAAAATTTGAAAAGGCAGACTAAACTGAAAAGTATAATAAAAGGATATCCAGAATCAATTGAAAAACTAGGATATCTTAATTTTTAAATTGTGCTTTAGGCTTATAATTTTAGTTTGACTGTAAGGCTGAGATGATTTGATTAAAACTGGTGCTTCTGGGCATTTTGTATAAATGAACTAGCTTTAGTGGGTACATGATAGTTCTTATGCAAACTTGTTACTCAACATACATTGGCAGGCAGGTAAGGTAGGTTTTAGATAAGTTGCCCTTTTTGTCTTTATTTAAGATAAACTTCGGTTCTGCAACTGTTTACTTTAAAGATTTTAAGTTGTTGCTAATAAATTCCCTCAGTGTTTTGTAAGGAATAAACACTATTTATTTTTCTGTGGTGAACTGGCTGTAATATTTTCCTATCCTTTCTATAGCACCCCTTTCTAAGAAACCCTTGACCTTTCAGACGTTGATAGAAGATGCAATTATGTGCAGAGGTTGCGCCTTGCTACTTTCATTGCTCTTAGTTTGTCTTTACTTTTAGAAAGAGCATTCCATTTACCTTTTAAAATGATGAGTTTAGTGTCAGATGTCCCTTCTACTGCTTGTCAGTTGATTAAGTATGAATTAGCAATTGGCTTCAGTGTCTTCATTCTGTTGTTTCTGTGTGGTAGCTTGAAGGAGAAATTCTTAGGAAGAACTGATTCATGATGCTTAAAAGAAAATGAAACTTTTAGCGGAAAAAATGTTCTCTAGCTTCATTATCCAGTTCCCCTTTTTCTGTAAGGGAAGAATATCCCTGTGATACAACTTTTCAAATGGTCAGGAGTTGCAGCTTTTTATCCTATTGGAGTGTAGGTAAGTCATAAAGCACTGTGCACTTGCTCTGACTGCAGTTCCAGGCACCGTGAGCTGAGGGAGTTTAAAAGGTGAGTGCTTTAACTTCACGTTATGCTGTGTAATGCTTGTTTGTAGCGGAGAATTTTGCCCTGTGTTTTTCCAGTGTAAGATTTTCAGAAACATGGCAGTGTGTTTCATTTACAAACTTAAGTTTTGGAAAATCAACGTAGGCAATGCTGGTTATGTTTCTGTCCAGGAAAACCTGAAAATAGAGGTGAGTTAAACCTAGTCAGGATCTTGTATCTTGGTGTCCTGGGTTCAGCAGTTGCAGTCAGTTTTTCTTCTCTTTAGTAGCTGTGTTTTG
>NDXB01005541.1:0-24685 GCA_002631895.1 Agapornis roseicollis | reverse complement strand
ATACTGGAAGCTGCTCTGAGGTCTCCATGCAGCCTTCTCTTCCCCAGCCTGAACAGCCCCAACCTTCCCAACCTGTCTTCCTCTCTTAAGTTATCTTTATTTCATGTTGCTCCATTCTATTCCATACACAAACCAGAAACACTCTGGCAGGCTTTGACATGTAAACTGGAGTTTGGGTCCTGCAGATTTTGGCAGACACCACCAAAGCTGACAGCAGTAGTTGTGCCTCTATTATCCGAAATACGGGTGAGGAGCAAAAAGCATCCCACTAGACAGCTGTTCCCATTAAGTTTGGGAATGCCTGCAAAGCCCTGCAGAAAAGCAAACTGAGCTGTTTATTGCCATTAACAAACAGCAAAAAAACCCACAACCAAACAAATAGCAAAACAACAGCAAATACAAGAATGTGATCATTTGGGAACAAGTAATTATTTGTTATTCCTACTAATAAAGTCTATTTGTACTGCGGGAACATGCATGTAGGAGCTGGAACTCCCACAATAAAATGGGAATTCCTCACTCTAAAAGCTTTATTCCCTTGGTTTGGAGAGCCCAGCTGTGCAAATTGTTGACCTCTGGGCATCATTAGGTTGTGGGACTATCATAAGAGGTCCACAGCAGATGAACAGAAGAATGTCAAGCATTAAAATGTGGATGTTGTCAGTGAAAGGCTCGATAATGAGGTTGGTGCATCACCCAAAGGAGATCCAGAAGGCTGGTAATGGTCCTTTATCAGCAGGTTTAGGAACTAGTGAAGGAAGAGGAAGAATTGTTGGCTCAACAGAAGCAAATTCAACTTCAATTGACCCATAGTGTTCTACTCCCTTTTGTGCTTTGTTTAGGTTGGGTTTGCTTTGTAACCTTAAACGCAAGTGAATTTTCATACTAAGTGCTTTGTGGTGCCTGCTTTCTATACCCCAAAAGAAAGGTTCTGCTTAGAAAAGTTTTAATACTGAAACTTTGCATTTATTTTCCACATAATCTCTTTCTCTCCCATCCGCTTTGGTGAAATGATTGGATGAGTCTGCCCTATAAGAAAATCTGTGTTTTTCTCCTCCAGTCTGTATTCTTTTCAGCGAATGAAAGAAGCAACCTATATATTTATGCCTTGATACCATCAGATGTCTTATTTTTCTGGTAGGCTGCAATGCGAATGGTGTCAGGAGAGATATCCTGGTACAGGCTGGAAAGCTCTTGGGAATCTCTTCATTGTGTGTACAATGCTTAAGAAGGGTGGATAATGAAGCAGATACATGTTATTGCTAGGAACAACAATGGCATTCTCTGGTCGTACCTATTTGACTCCCCTTTGCAGAACGATTCCCAGTGCGCTCTTGTTGCTCTGTATATCCCAAAAGCCATTTTAGGGGAGCAAGTGACCTCTTCAGAAGGAAAGTGACAGCCTGTTAGCAGTGGCAGAGAGTGGGAACGGATGTCACCCAGCCCTGACAAAACAACCACCAGGCAGGAGGGATCAGTTTGACATCACTGGTCTGCAAGATGTCAGTGGGAGCAGCATCAAGGACCAAGCACCAGGTCAGGCTCAGCCATGGGGCCAAGTTCTTCCCAATGTTACCTCAAAATCCCTCCCTGGAGCTCTGGGCAGAGATGGTATCCCTCAAACCTCCTCATATTGGCCACATTTGGGATACCTATAGCAGAGGAGATGTGGAACAAGGGTAGACTTGGAACCACGAAGGTTCCCAGGCTAAGTACCAAGGGAGCCCTGCCAGCCTGCAGAGCCAGCCCATAAATTTGACTGTTTCCTCTCTCTTGAAGGGAGCATCCCGGGATTTCTTTGTGCCAGGACATCAAAGAGGGAATTATAAACAGCTGTCTTATGCAGCTAATTGATACCAGTCCTCTTTAGTCCTTTGGGAGGTCTCTGAGGGAACAAGCCAAGGGAGGTCAGAACAAATGAACAAAGGAGCATGGATGTCCCAGGGTGTGAGGAGAGCAAAGACCACCTTCACCACAGAGTCTCCTATGGGAAGCAATGTCCCAGCTGGTTCAGTGATACCCCTTCCCTATGGACAGAGTCCATCAGTACAATCTGGACTGATTTGTCAGCCAGCACCCAGGGGAATCTCTCATGTCACCCAACTCATTCTTCTTGTCTTAGTAGCCTAATAGAAGGGCAGGACAGGATGTCAGGATGAAGGAGTGCCCTGCAGAGAAGGCCTTGGTGGTACTGGTGGATGGAAAATTGGACATGATCCATCAGCATGGACCTGCAGACCAGAAAACCAACTGTATCCTGGGCTGCATCAAAGGCAGCTTGAGCAGCAGGTCGAGGCAGGGGATTGTCCCACTCTGCTCCTCTCTGGTGAGACCCCACCTGGAGTACTGCGTCCATCCCCAGCACAAGAATGACATGGACCTTTTAGAGTGGGTCCAAAGGAGTGTTGCAAAGGTGGCCACAGGATGGGACACCTCGGTGATGGAGAGAGGCTGAGTTGGGATGTTCAGCGTGGAGAAGAAAAGCTTCTTACAGAAGCTGTTCATTGTATAAAGGAGGCTTTTAAGAAAGATGAAGAGAGACTTTACAAGGGCCTGTAGGGCCAGGCCAAGGGCAATGGCTTGAACCTGCCCAAAGAGGGGAGCCTGAGCTGAGCTCTGAGGCAGAAGCTGTTCCCTGGGAGGGTGCTGAGGCGCTGGCACAGGGGGATGGCCCAGAGAAGCTGTGGCTGCCCCAGCCCTGGCAGTGCTCAAGGCCAGGCCCAGGGGCTNTGCTGAGGCGCTGGCACAGGGTGATGGCCCAGAGAAGCTGTGGCTGCCCCATCCCTGGCAGTGCTCAAGGCCAGGTTGGACACAGGGGCTTGGAGCAAGCGGCTCCAGTGGAAGGGGTCCCTGCCATGGCAGGGGTTGGAGCTGGAGGAGCTTGAAGCTCCTTTCCAGCACAAACCAGGCTGGGATTCTGTGATGCCCTATGACTGGGACTCAAATGGAAACTCTGGCTTAGAGGGGCAGCCACGATTTGTCTCCTCCACAGGGTCAGCGTAGGATATTCTGCATCTCAATAGAATGCCTCTGTGCTCTGATTTTGTAGGGAAATGAAAATTACCTTATTAGAGAGCCCAAATGGTAAATCTTGCCCTAGGACAATCTGAAAGCCAATGCCCATTTTTCACGGCATGGTTTGATCTTCCCCAATAACTGGAAGGGCTTTCTTCAAACAGTGAAATTTTCTGAGTAGAAGCATTTTACCCTCCATTCTCATCAGTGATCAAAAGAATAAGAGGCTCTATTTCATATTGCTTGCATTATCTCTGTGTTCCAGATCAGCAGCTTACCTTTGTGCCCAGTCCAGCACGGTTGGGAATGGAAGTGTTGGTTTTTACAGCAGTCAGGGCTGCAGGGCTGAAACGACTCCTGACATCCATGCCACTGCAAAGCACAGTGTCCTGCCGACCCGTATGTATTTGCATTAGCAAACCTGGAAATGGCTATTCCATATACAAAACTGGCATTTTAACTGCCTGCAGGTGATAGATTGGCATCTTTTGCATTAGACGGCTGCGAAACGGTGTGTTACAGAGGTGAGGAAGGAGCGAGAAACAAGTAAAGAAAGCCATCAGGCAGGGTTAAAATGGGGACAGAGGAAAGTTCCATCTGTGCAACCTCTCCCCTTCTCCTTCATTTATCCCCTCATGCCAGAAGGTTTTGTGCTCTCCAGTGTCAATTCAGAGTCATCAGCAAATACTAATCAGTCACATTTGACCATCTTATGGTACCTGAGGCATGGATTCAGCTTCTTGCACATCTGCAAAGCACTTGCCACTCTCCTGTGTGCCATGGCCCAAAGTTAAGTGAAGCATTGAAGCAGATGCTGAACTCACCAGATGCCCAAGTGTCAGGTCTGTATGCAGGCAAGAAAAAGGAGGATTTCATTGGAAACTGCCAGCTGGAAAACCAAGTGGAAATGTCCCAGGTTTAACAACCCCTGCTTCAATCGCTATTCACAGCTCTAGGGCAGCCCATTCATGCCAAGTTTCCATGGTTTTCTTACCATGCAAAGAGCAGAGTGAAAGCCTTGGCAGCTCTGCTCTAACCCGGGGTTGACTCCTGGATCCAACACAAGTAACCTGGAAGCACTGAGCACCCTGGCTCCAGAAAGAGTTTTCTCATGCTTCAAGGCTTCCTGCTACAAGTACGTTAATTCAGGGACTTCAACACCCTCCAGATTCCCAGATTCATAAATTCCAAGGACCGCAGGACTTCCATTGCCTGATCTCCTGTGTTGCTCAGCCCAGGGAATGTTGCTGGCCAAGGACTTTGCATCTTTGGTACCCTGTGGCTGGGAAAGCTTGAGAAGGGAAACAGGGGGACACTGCCCTACGGTGCAGATCCATCTTGTGGTGGCTGACATTTGGCATTGCTGTCTCCATGGATTAACAAGTGTTTCCACGTCAGTTTTCCAGGGATACATCCCTTTCAGACATCAAGTGCACCGGGGTTCTTAGAATTCTTCTGATTTCTTTCTAATTTATAGTTCCTTGGAAATTTTTATTATTTTTTTTATTACATTCTGTTTCTGTGAAAGAAAGCAAATATCAAACCCTGACAATTCCTAGAAACCAGATTTCCAGATAGCTCTGTTCCCAAGCACGGGTTGACACACTCTGAGAAAGCTAAGTCTTAACATTTCCATCCTGTCACATTAAAACCACGGGGATTTGGGGGTTGGAACTAGATGATCTTCAGGTTCTTTCCAACCCTAACTATTGTGTGATTCTATGATTTGCACCACTGGCTTTGGAGAAATACAGATGGTTGGCGTTGGAAATTGTCTAAAAAGATGATCTTTTCCATCCCTTGGGTTAGAGAAAATGGATCTGGCCTATAGAATGAGTATGTAATAGAGCACTTCCATTACCTGGGGATTTCTGGTTGCCCTGGTATGAATCTGGCCCCAGCGTGCAAGTCTAGTTTAGATCTTCCATGTAATCCAGGCAGTACCTGCATCACTTCAGATCTGTTCTGTGTGGGTTACCATTGAGGAGAAAAGCTTTACCATCCAACAGCAGTGCAAGTATAAACTGTGTGACATAAACTGACCCTAAATCCAACCCCTGATAAACACTTCAGCCTTGTAACTGTGCCCTAGACTTGTAACAGGCTTTCTCTACTCTAGGACTATCCTACACACAACACACACACTGACATGCTTCCCCTGAAGCTGAGCTGATTGCCTTATAATGTGAGTTGGCCATAAGTATGCCCTACCAGCAGATGTTTCCAAGCAGCATAACTGTCAAAGGAGCACAGGTTATCTCATGTGCAGGTTAAATGCATGAAACCAGGGTATCTGTTAGGCAGAAGTAATTGTTTTGCTTTAAAATAGATTGGATACAAAGCCTGATTTGAGTCTCTTTTTTGATTCTGCTGGTCAGTATTGTCACTTGCTAGAAACTGAGTGTCATTCATGTGATTCTGGCATTTTTCCATCCTCAACCATGGCTTTGCCACATCTTGCTTGATTTAGGGACTTAGAAAACCACCCAGACTTCTGACCAGACACTTGGAACCCAGTGGAAGAGATGGGCACCTATGCCTTGCTCTTTACTTTTGCACAGAAGACCTGGTTAGCCAGGGGTTTAGTAGTGGTTGGACAAGATACTTCCAGAGATTCCTTCCAAACTCTGTGTCTCTAAAAGCAGATCCAAATGGAGAACCATACAAGTCATAAAAGTTATAAGTGGTATGGTTTATTATCCTTCAATTATTCCACTCTCAGCCTTTCATTCCAGTATGTTAGGCCCGTATCATTGGATAGGTAATGTCCACCCATATGCAAAACTTCAGTCAAATAAGCTGCAGTAAAATATTTTACCAGTAAAATAAATGGAAGTTCCATTTACTGGAATAAATTGGAATTTCCCAGATGCTGAATCCACCTGGGAGATGACAGCCTGTATCTCTGCTATTGCATTCTGTTAGCCTTCAAAACAGGGTGGCTTTGAGCAAGTGGCCTATTGGGAATGGACCCTGAGAGGTTCCTCTTCCACACTATGTCTAGTGCTGGTTGCATGGGCCAAAGTCATTCCTCTTGTCTGTTCTAGTGGTGAGGATGTTCATAGGCAAGCTTCAAATTCCTAATGAGCATGCAAAGAGGGAAAACTGGCTGGCATAGTAACGGTCCAGAAGATAGGTGAACACGTACAGGCATTCACTTAGGAACCACACACCATGACAAGGTGGTATGGGATGTCATGCTGTTTCCATTAAAGATGTACTAGGAAGTCCCAGCTAGGCTCCAATTTCTACTCAGAAAGCATCAGATCCTGTGTCACAGTAGCCAGTCTTGCGTGTAAGTTTTGGATGTCCCATGTCATGCCAAGCAACACAAGGCACTGCTGCATAGGCATCAGCACTGAGCCTTTCACTCTCATGCACCACCTAAATATGGGTGTCAGTTTGTGAGATGAATCTTACCCTTGAAGCCCCCTCATAATCCGGGTCCTGGCTGTTCTGGGTCACTGAAATCATCTCTCTTATGCTTCTTTTCTGTCATTCAGTGGATCCCCTTCTTTTTAAGCAGTTTGCTTCAGTTCAACCATACAGATTAACACAGCCTAGTACTGTGCAAATAGTTTGCCCACTCCCTCCGTATCATTGCCTTTATTTATTCCAACATTTCCACCTTTAAGTGAGCTTTGATTTCATGTTTGTACTTAGGTGAATGTTGTGCAGGTCTCTTGCTTCTCCTGCTCTTTGCTATAGTACCCACGACCTCCAGAGGTAACTGGGATCTATGGAGCTCATCTTTTGTTTTAGATGGATGTGCCACTATCAAGGAAGGATTGTGAGCTGCTATTCCCATTTCATTCCAGGAACAGGAGTGAGACATGTCAGTCTCTTCCTTTGACCATGATTTTCCCTAGCATGGAGTAAAGCCACATCTGCTGAACAGCTTGCTGCTTTGCAGAAAAGAGTTGAATATGGCACCTTACCGTGCATTTGTAACTAGGGAGTCACATAGACTTCATGGGGTTGTGAAAAGCAGGTTTCTCCTTCATGTTTGCTTTGCTGGCACGAAGGGGACGAAATCCAACTGAACTCAGGAGGAATGACCTTGCTGCCCTAATGGGACAACATTCCTTCTGCCTGGTGAGCCTGCACTGGCACTTGGGGTTGCTCTGAGCTGCAGTTCAGGTCTGTGAGAGAACTTCATAGGAGTAGAAGATTGGAGAAACAGCAGAGTTTTGGGGACTGTGCTTTTCCAGAAGTAACCTGAGCAATACAACAGCTTGGAGTGTCTGCCTCAAGCTGACCTTTCCTCTTCGAGGGGGTTACAGAGGTACATAGGAGCCTCTAACTCACTTTGTGCGATCTCTTTGTCTTTGCTGTTGATATTGACTCTTCCACTACCGATGCACTTCAGCTCAGTCCTGGTTGTCTGCTCCTCTATCGATACAGCATCTGTCATAGGATGTTTGGTGCAGATACCTGTCAGCAAATCCAAAATGGGTTTGCTTGGATGCAGGATCAACTGAATGTCTGGCAAGAGGCTTCTTTTAGGCTCAGACTAATACTAATACTACAGTATTAGTATTAGTAATGTATTAGTAATAGTATTAGTAATGACAATGTATTGACGTTTTGTAGCTACTTCTAAGAGGTGTTAAACAGATTATCAGACCAAGGCAAGAATAGTTGGGCTAATCTGAGCTTTCAAACTTGAAGGGCAGTAGAAAAAAAGAATAAAAGACTCACCCCTAGAAATGAGCCATTGGGCAGCCCCATGTGTGCAGATTTGGAACCAAGTAATCCCTCCCTTCATGGAAAATTCATCTATGGAATGCAGGGATTTGGGTCTTTGAAGTATAATGGAAGCATCAAAAGCCATTCAAGGGTACTAGGGAAGATCTCACCTCCAGATGTCCAAGGTTGAAGGGGGAAGTACCAAGCTTCATATATTCTTTGTGTTTTGGGTCCCACATACAGCAACAGCAGCCCAAACACCTTCTTCTTCAGGCATACATCCCAATACACGTGCACACACACACATCCATCCAGATTTTAAGTAGGAGCTTGCTTCAGTTAGGAAAGCAAGGGGATTTTTAATAGTAAAGGAGTTTTCTGGCTGCAAACAGTAATTCCTGCCCCATTCCTGCTATCTTGGGTCACACATTCTGGAAGTCAGATGCATATACTGAAAAGACATGGGGATCAGAGTGGCACTACACAGCCTGATGCATAATTGGGAGATAGCATCCATCGGCATATACAGCTGGAAGAGCTGGGATGAAGGGAATTATCTGCTTTCCTCTGGAGACAAATGCTTGGAGATCACACTGTGTGTCATTAGGCTTGGCCCAACAGAGAGCTCAGCATCCGAGGTACACTTGGAATAAACGGTGTTTATTAAGGCACTCGTCAGCAGTGATTGCTTGGCAGGCAGTAGAGACACAAGGCCAGGCCAGGCTCTGTAAAGACTTCCAGAGCTGCAGCTGGGTGCCCAGCATAACAGACTGCTCATCCCAACAGAGGGATACAGCATTGAGAGAGTGATCTGAAGTGCTGGATGGACCTGCAGAAATGACTCCTGGAAAGCAGGAGTGTTGAGACATGGGTGTGAGTTTTCAGTCTCATGGACCCCCATTTCCAGCCATTCAGGCCAAGTCCAGGACTGCACTCCAGATGGAGATCTACCACTGAGGAAGACTGGCAAATTAATGAGAGATTATTATTTTATATCATATTTATTATTATTATTACTACTACTGTTACTATTATCATGTTAATAATCATCACATTTTGGAAACTGGACCAGCTCTAGTTGTCCAGTTTGACATAGAAGAGCAGTCAGGTTTTGAAAGTACTATCCCTTAAGGATGTCCCTGAGGACCTTGCTGAGGTCCAGAAGACATTCACCCCAATGGAGGCATTGAGGAGAGCAGCCCCATCTCCTCTGGGCCAACGGGGACCTCTCAAAGACAGAAGCAAGGTGGTCGTTACCAAAGACTCACACCTGCAGGTAAAGGTGTAATAAAGGCTAAAGGATATTATTTAATATATAATATTATAATATATAATCATATAATAATATATAATATTATATAGTAATATAATTATTATATAATTATATACTATAATTATATAGTAATATATAATACATATTTAATATATTAATAACAGATGTTTCTGTGCTGCAGTCATGGGATTTGAGATCTTTTTTTGAGTATTTATTTAATTTGTGACCTTTCTAAGAGTCAGCCCATATCTCCTCCAAGGTTTCTGATACTTGGAGTCAAAGAACTCAGATAGATAAGGTGAAAAAAGCCACTGTAACAACCTGCTTTTACATGGATTTACATGGGCAGGCATGCAAGGGACAGATGCACTGAGAGACACTCGAAGATAGCTTTCTTGCTTTCTCCTTGACCTGTCTTCATGGGACTGAGACATCCTTCTTGAGGGAAGCAAGTATATTTGTAAGAAATATAAGAGAAGCTTAGCAGCTTATATGATGCCATCCCATCACTTGCTTTTGTCCCTGTGGCTTATCTTGAAGAGTTAAGCTGGTTTGTGGCATGGTTAAATCCATTTCTGTGGCTCCCAGCATGTCTACTGCTGCCCTTATACATGGTAGGGGCATGGGAAAAGGCCACAGGTAGCCTGCATTGGACAGGATAGTAAAAGAAACAAAGTGAAAACCTAGGCAAAAAGCCAAGGAAATAAGGTGGAAACAACTTAGGGAGAGGAATCAGGTAGAGGGAATGGAGAAACAAAGCAGTAACCTGCCCACCACCAAGAGCAGAAACAATGCTGAGTGATGGGAATGCACAAAGCATCCCAGCTCCTTCTGCTGATGCCGTGCAGGACTCCAGTGCCACTGAGCCTTTTCCAAGTGCTTGCAGGCAGGGCTCCTTGGGATTGATTGTCCCCATTTGGGCATGGCCATGAGCAAGCGTGTGTCCTTTGGCACCTATCCCTGCAAGAGTGAGACGCAACTGCAGAGAGGAAAGCACAGGAGTCACTGGCAGAGGCTGTTTGCCCTCTCCAAAAGGGCACAGGGACCACTTTGATGGAGGCCTCCATCAAAAGGCTCCCCAGATAAAGCACAAGATATAGGAAGGATGGAGGGAGACATTATTTTTTAATAAGCTATTTTGGTTGTTTGATGGTTTTTCCTTCTCTTGATTATACCTTTTTTTCCAGTGGACTGAAAGGGGAAAGCTCAACAATCAGGAGAAAGGGTTGTTATTGGAAAAGCTGTTTTTCATGGAGTTCTACATAAATCATAGAATCCCGGAGTAGTTTGGGTGCAAAGGGACCTTAAAGCTCATCCAGTCTCAACCCCTGACACAGGCACAGATCCCTTCCACTGGAGCAGCTTGCTCTAAGCCCCTGTGTCCAACCTGGCCTTGAGCACTGCCAGGGATGGGGCAGCCACAGCTTCTCTGGGTCATCCCCCTGTGCCAGCGCCTCAGCACCCTCCCAGGGAAGAGCTTCTGCCTTAGATCTAACCTAAATCTCACCTGTTTCAGTCTGGACCCATCACCTCTTGTCCTATCTCTGTCAAATGAAGAGTCCCTCTCTGGCATCCAATATATAACATAACAGATAAATACATATAGCAGTTCTTCCAGCTCCTTTGGGAGCCCTTAGAACCACTCACATGTGGTCTGTGAGCCCCACTAATGCAAAGCAGATTAGGCAGGCATCAAGGACAAGGACATCCCAGGCTGCTCCCACCAGCTATGCCCAGAGCTGCAGGGCACTATATTAGCACATCACACACTGATTTCTGCAGCAGCACAAAACCTGCAGCTTTAATGCTGCTGCGACGTGAATGACTGCTCACATCTGGCTCAGGTATCTGCTCCTGGCATCCACAGGTCCTTGCAAACCCTGCCACCAGTGCCAGCAGCTTGCTTTGAGAGGAAAGGCCCAGAAAGCAGTCTATGGTGCTTATTTCTTCATAGCTCTGGGTAATTACAAAGCACACCAATGTATATGAGCTCTGGATGTGAGAGTGCAGGTCCCAAACACCAACACTGTAGCTCACTGTAATTAATTAAATGTTGACATGATCCCCAACAAGCAAAACCTTCATTACACTCAATTAAACCCCTTGACACAGATGCTTGACTCATTGTCAGTGCCTCTAATGGAGACCAAATGCATGGAAATGTAGACATCACAGCTTACATGTGTAAGACACAGGGAAAGATCTTGTAGCAGGGAATAAAGGGCCACTGCTATTCCAAATTAGAGCAGTTTCTGGGACAGATCAGCTGCTTCCCAAACAGTTCTTGCACTTATCACGTCTGAAGACCCTCTGTGCTAATGGGGGTCTTTACAACTCTTCTATATTGAAGACCTACCCCATTTTGGAACAGAGTTGGCTCATCGCAGCTGTAGTTTGCAAAGCTAGAAGGGACTGCTCCAACTGCCTACTGTGATTTACACAGGACTATAACCCTAAGCACCATGCTCAGTAATTTCTTCCAATCCCCCATTAGTCAAAACCAGTTTTCTCCTTAGAAATGCATTCAGCATTAATTCAGGACTGCAAATAATGGAGAAACCATGTCTCTAGTTATCTTTGCTATTAAAAATGACACTTTCTTCCCAGGGTAAATTTATGCAGCTATAGCTCCAAGCCATGAATTTTTTCTGCCTTTCTTGGCTAGATAAAAGATATGTTTGCTATCAGAAACAGCTTCCCCTGTATTTCACCACAACGAATGAGCAAGTTGCTTCAGTTTCTCCTGGATAATGCCAATAGATCAAGATCCTTTACTCTCATGCTCTATAAAGTCAAGTTTCCCAGTCTTCTGTGCTGTCTCATAGAGCTCCTCAGAGCATTTCCTGTCTCCTTGGCTTCTGTTCTGCACTGTGGGCACCCACATGGGATGTGATTTTCCATATGAGCAACCTTCATTTTTCAGTCTTCCTTGGTCTAGTTCCTCTGTTTCTGTTCTTGGCTTCCTTATGATCTGAGCTTGTGTCCTAACTACCTAGGTAAATCACAATGCCTTTTTTGCCAATGGCCTTCACAGCTTTCCTGTGAGGGAGGTATCTGTAAGAGCAATTAATCAGCTGTAACTGGAAGGGAAGATATTACTGTAATGAACCATTCCCATATGCTACTATTCAGAGAGTGCACAAATGCTGATCCAGAACGGCTGGTATTGCTAATGTATGCAATGCTGGGATTGATACTGGGCATCCTGGTGTTCAGAAGATGTTTTAATGCTTAATGCCCACGAGCTTAATGAGAATTCAATGTGTAACTACCTTTAAAATCTATTCCTTGACATTTATGTGAGGGATCATCAGATGGTTTTGCTTCACCCAATATTACAAGATATCTGTCCCTAGTTGCAAGCAAATTGATAGTCTTGAAGAAGCATATCACTGGCATGAGACAGATGGCTTCAGTTGCCAGGGAAATTGCTCTTTTTGGTGTTTTGAATATCTGGAGGCAATTTGTAGGGGATCTGCATTGCAGGAAAGCTGGGTCCTGTCTCACAGCAAATGTAGAATCCATTTACCCAGCCACAGATCCATTGCACAAGACAAGACTGAACACCTCTGCTTGAAGACCTACTGACCAAGACAGCCTGGGGACTCACTGGGAGTCCCACATTGGACCCCCAGACTCCCTTCTTTCATGCAACATTGCTGGTGGAAGTGCACAAGCAAAGCAAGTTATACAGATATAGATAGATATAGATATAGATATAGATATAGATATAGATATAGAAAATAGATATAGATATACATACATATACACATATATACCCATATATACATAGATAGAGAGAGATATAGAGATAGAAATAGAGAGAGAGATGATAGATAGATAGATAGATAGATAGATAGATAGATGATAGANTATAGATATAGATATAGATATAGAAAATAGATATAGATATACATACATATACACATATATACCCATATATACATAGATAGAGAGAGATAGATATAGAGATAGAAATAGAGATGATAGAGATAGAAATAGAGAGAGAGATGATAGATAGATAGATAGATAGATAGATAGATAGATAGATGATAGATAGGTAGGTAGGTAGATAGATAGACAGATAGANATAGATATAGATATAGATATAGAAAATAGATATAGATATACATACATATACACATATATACCCATATATACATAGATAGAGAGAGATATAGAGATAGAAATAGAGAGAGAGATGATAGATAGATAGATAGATAGATAGATAGATAGATGATAGATAGGTAGGTAGATAGATAGACAGATAGATGCCACAGTTTCTTGTTCCCTTGATATGAGGACCCATCAAAGTTTCTTAAAAGGGAGGAAGTTGGTGATGATGGAAGAAGAGGACGCAACAATTACCTGGGGTGAAGTCTGCTTGTTCACAAAACCAGCACTTTCTGTAAGAGGGGTCAGAGAGTCCACTTAGGGCCATTTCCCTGTAACAAGAAGTGACTATGCAAAAGTAGCTTATCCCAAAGTTAATTAGGAGTCAAGGCTACATCAAGACAGGGAGTGCACCCCAGGTCCCATGTCTATTCCTTCTGAGCAGTGAGTGAAGAGCACAGGAAGCAAAAAGGCTTGTTTACCTAATGAAAAGGCAAGAGAGAGGCAGGCAGATATCTCATGGGAGGTACTCAAATTGCCAGGAAAAATGAATGCTAATTTCCATCCTTTCCCTTCAGGATCACAGATTAAAAAAGAAATAGAGATAGGGCAGAGATGGAGCAGTCAGCAGAGAATGTCAGTGGAGAATGAGCCTCATCACCATAATGAAGCTCTTTGAGACACTCATCTCTTCTCAGCAGAGATCCCATTGCCCTGTGCAGGCATTTAAACCAGGCAATGCAGCAAGTTTCTGGTGCTTTCTCTCCTGAAATATCTCCTTAATGCTGCATGTAGCTGTAAAGCTTATACAAAACCACCAGGATATGATGGTTGGTCTGCTGCTATGTTTCTTGGTCTTTCCTGGCATTGTTTTCATGCTTGTTCTAGGCTCAGTTCTATGGCTAAGACAACCAGGCAGGCAATTTTGCCTCTTGTGTCATTTTACTTTCTATTCAGCCATGATATCCAGTTTGGGTTTTCTGTGCTTGTCACCACTTCCCACTGAGAGGTCCTTATACCATTGTGCATGGTTGTATTATTCCACCAGCTCTGCTGGAGACTGCTCTAGTCTGGGTATCACAAGCTCTCTTCTCTCCTGATGTGGTGCTACCCATGCAGTCCCTCCTATTCACGCTGTCAGATGTATTGCTATGGACCACAAATTGTGGGGTACAAGCCTTGTTTGTGCTGCAAAAGCGCAGTAAACCCCTGCTAAGCATTAGGTGGCAAACACCCCCTTCAGGGACTGGTCTTTGATTGCACAGCACGAAGCACAAGGAGTTTCCCCCATCACATCACTGCTAGCAAATAAAAGGGATTAGTGTTGATTTGTTGGCCATGTGCCTGGCATTGCCACAGCTGAACACTCCCAAACAGAGACCTACATGCAGGTAAAACGCTTGGCTCTGCTACCACTACACAATGTCCAGGCCAGAGTCATGCCTTGGATGCTAACAGCCTGGATGCCGAAATCTAGTCCCTTATCCCGTCCCTGTTTACTGTATCCACAGAGATACAGCTTAAGTGCATCACTGCTGAATAACCAGATAAGAGATGCACAGCTGGTCACATCAGACAGAGGACATGACCCTTCCTGTGGAGAAGGGAGAAAGGACTAACAAGGATCCTTTGCAGTCAACCAATGCGTCATTAAGCAGGGAACTTTATCCCTTCAAGTTAAGGGCTTCAGGAACTGTTGGGAGCAATGAGGATGTTGTTATCTCACCATTCCTGTTATATTTTTGGAGCCCTGTTGCACTGACCCATTGTTTTCTGAGAGAGGGAAAACATCTAAAACAATGATTTTAGAGCTTGGTAATCAGCTGAAAGCTGGGTTTCAGGGCTGGGGAGAGACACAGCAACTCTTTGCTATCTATCTCCCCTGAATAATTCCAGGTTGGGGGAGAAGACAGAAATACCGATTCATTTTGAGTTTCCCTTCTTGCCATAGACAAAAAGAAGCCAGAAAGAGAATGCAAGTGATGAGAAACTGCAGATTTTTCCATGCAAGCTGAAGCCAGAAGGGCTGTGCCTTGGAGCTGGGTGCGGAAACAGGGCAGGCGTCGGAGGATTTTCCCCTCCGAGCTTGAAAAGAAACAAGAAGTTGGCTGGCTGGTCTCGAATAACCCCTCCTGAGCCTGCGGAAGCTGGTCCTGAATTCCTCATCAGAGCTGAACACATCAACCTCCCCCATCCTTTCTTCTCCACCCTTTCCTCCACGACATCGCTGCACCCCAGCCCGGTGGCGTGGTTCTCTGGAGGATGCTGTTCAGCATCTTTCAGAGCCAGGAGCAGGGCATGGGCTGCCAGTGCTTGTGGTGCCAGGCTCCACGGCCAGTGACGTGCTGTCTGACCAGCTCTGATATAAACAGAATGTCCTTGGGACCGGCACGGTGGAAACACACTGAGGAAGCTCCCACAACCTCCCCTTGATAGCATGTTTCCCTAACGCTGGCCTCCTGCCATTAGCAAGTTCTTCAGATTCAGGGCTACCAGTATTGCCAGCAACGAGCTAAACTAAACCTTCCATTGTAACATCATCCCTCTAGATCAATGGTGTTATCCCTGCTCGGGTCTTAGCGATGCTCACGCACCCAAAGTGAGTTCTTCTCACCCCGCGCTGTAAATTAAAGCCAAGACTCAAGCATTTGACTGTGGGGAAGAGGTTTTTTTCCTCATTTGGGTTGGGCCAATGAAAAATTGCCTTTTTCCTTTGTGCAGGTCGGATCTGGCCTCACTGTACATAAAATGCCATGTGTTCCCAGCAGGATTCAGCCCTTCCAAGGCCTACCCTGCAGCCAAATCTGATCTACATATTTACAAGCTTGTAAACAGGACGGGGCGGGTGAGTTCACATTCTTAGAAAACCAAGTGCAGAGAAAAGAACTTCTGAGTTGGAAAAACAAAGAGGAGTCTTGGGTCCGACCCAGCAAACACAGTGGTTTTTCCAAGTCTTGGATGACTTGCTTGAGAATCATCCCCCTCCGTCCCTTTCTACAGGATTTCCCAAGCTTGCTCTATAGTTGGATAAAACACAGATCCTCAGTGCTTCTGAGCAGAGTGGAGGAGACAGCTTGACAGAAAGGGACATTTTCTTTTGGAGGTGAGTTGAAAGCAGGCTGATGTTTGAAGTAGCCAGAGAGGAACAGCAATTACTTGCAAGGGAAGGCTTAAGGAAGCTATTAAAAGGAGCAGTGCAGAAGAAGCCAGTTGGGGTGTTCACCACAAAGTGCCGTTGTTTCTGCCAATAAACGCAAGAACCAGGAGCTAGAAGAGTGGTCTCCAGATCTGGATGGTCCATGAAGGCTTGCTAAATGGTTCATGGAAAACTATTGAGTATAAGGGATCAATCCAGTCTGCAAGGAAACGATGAGGGTTAACAGGTTTTGGTTCAGACAAGTTGGAGAACCACTGGCTTATACCTTGTGCTATGTCCATTCAGTATTTATAGATACAGAAGCAGAGACCTCTTCGTGGCAAGGCCTGAAGAAACATTTTTGCTAGCTTGCAAAAGAAGCTTTGATGATATCGCATTAAATATGTGTGTCAAAGGAGCTATCACAGGGCTAAGTGCTTCTGCTAACTTAATACCTTGCTTAGAAGTTTGTTATTGCTTCTCTTGTTGTACTACCTAGGGTTTTCTCAAGTAGATTGTTGTGGTGAATCTTCAACTGACCCTCCAAAGTCCCCTTTAGCACCTCTCTTCCCTGGTTATCGGGGTTTATTCTGAGGTCAGTATGGCTTTAGGTAAGTGCTCTCTATATGCCATGGTTTTGTCTCTCTAAATAATAACGTAGATGATCATGAAGTTCTTATTGACCTTTAGGAGTAGTCCATGAAAATAACATTAATGAGGAAGGTCATACAATGTTCCCTAAGATTGATTAGATGCTACATTAATGCAACATCTAGTGGGAATCTCTCCCAACGTCTGTCCCTTCTACAGTTTGCAACCTCCATCCAATGAGGAGCATTGATTCTTTCCTCTGTTTATCCCAGGCTTTGAAAGCTCAACCCTGTAGGATGGTTTCAGAGTATATCAGGATAGTGTCTGAGCTGGTTGGTCACCCATTGATGTGCCTGGGCAAAAGATGGAAACTCAGATCCACTGGATTGCCAATAGGAGCTGGTTGGGACCTCAAAGAAGTAGAAATTCTCCCATAAGCCACACACCTCCTTCCACAGGAGGTTTTGGACAGGTAGAGGTGTGAAGGTTATATTCCTAACCAACCTTACAATGAAATCTGCCTCCATTCCTGAGAAATCCCACATGAGAATCTACTTTCCCAACTAATCCTGCAGCCCACCATGAAGGGAACAGAAACCTGTGTGTGGCAGGCACTGATGATGGTGATGTCCTGTGTTGCTGGGTGGCTTGTACTTGTGTCTCCTAAAAAGGGATCACTTGAGGCAATTCTTCATGTCACAGAGTGAGGAGAGGAAGACTTTGGGGGTGATCCACTGTCCCTCCAATCCAACTGAAACAAGACTCCAAAGCAAGGAGTTAATAGCAGCCAATCTTCCTTGCTTCTCTGTGCATAAAAGCACCAGATTGAAAGTGGTTTTGGCTCCAGCACTGACTTGGCACAGCACAGGTTTGCTTGGGAGATGTCAAGGCCCAAGGTAGTTTGTCACCAGTTGCGTGAGCTCCATTTTGCTGAGCTGGATTTGTGCTAGATTAAAAGCCACACATCCAGGGCTTACTTCAGTAGCCTAAACACCACTCTCTGATGCCATCTGAACCGCTCCAGGGTCTCAGAGTCACCTGCACAGATCTGGCTGATTTGAGGCTATTTAGAGAAGACCCACACCCTTTGTGAAACATCAGCAGTAGATCAAGGTACACTGCGGTGTCTAACATGGCTCTAGCCTCCTGTGTTTAACCAACCAAGTCATAGAATCATAGACTCATAGAATAGTTAGGGTTGGAAAGGACCTTAAGATCATCCAGTTCCAACCCCCCTGCCATGAGCAGGGACACCTCACACTAAATCATGTCATCCAGGGTTCTGTCCAACCTGGCCTTGAACACTGCCAGGGATGATCCAACCTGGCCTTGAACACTGCCAGGGATGAAGCACTCACAACCTCCCTGTCCAACCCATTCCAGCATCTCAGGAATACAAGCATCAGGAAGCTAAGAACANTGAGCTCCATTTTGCTGAGCTGGATTTGTGCTAGATTAAAAGCCACACATCCAGGGCTTACTTCAGTAGCCTAAACACCACTCTCTGATGCCATCTGAACCGCTCCAGGGTCTCAGAGTCACCTGCACAGATCTGGCTGATTTGAGGCTATTTAGAGAAGACCCACACCCTTTGTGAAACATCAGCAGTAGATCAAGGTACACTGCGGTGTCTAACATGGCTCTAGCCTCCTGTGTTTAACCAACCAAGTCATAGAATCATAGACTCATAGAATAGTTAGGGTTGGAAAGGACCTTAAGATCATCCAGTTCCAACCCCCCTGCCATAAGCAGGGACACCTCACACTAAATCATGTCATCCAGGGCTCTGTCCAACCTGGCCTTGAACACTGCCAGGGATGGAGCACTCACAACCTCCCTGTCCAACCCATTCCAGCATCTCAGGAATACAAGCATCAGGAAGCTAAGAACATAGTCTCCTACTGCAAAGAGTTACTGTCAACCAAAAGAGAGCATTATGCAAGCCAGCAGTAATGGACAAAGTTAACCAAGGCCAAGAACTTACATAGTTTGGTGTCATGCTGGCAAGCTCACACAGGACTTGAATAAGCAACATAGAATCCCAGAGTGGTTTGGGTTGGAGGGGAGCTTAAAGCTCACCCAGTCCCAACCCCTGCCATGGGCAGGGACCCCTTCCACTGGAGCAGCTTGCTCCAAGCCCCTGTGCCAACCTTGGCTTGAGGACTGCCAGGGATGGGGCAGCCACAGCTTCTCTGGGCCATCACCCTGGGCCAGCGCCTCAGCACCCTCCCAGAATAAGCAGGGAGGAAGCCAAAGCAGTGTGATGAAGCAGTCCTGTCTCACAGGGAAGGCAGCTTATTGTGAATTTCCTTAATGTAATGCTAGGGCTGGGTCACTGTATTCCAAAAAGGATCTGGGAAAAGGTGGTAAATAGGCTGGTGACAATTTGCTGTCAAACCTGCATTATCCAGAGCAGTCAATGCTAATGCTTAATGTGAGTGTTTGTGGATGAGACGTCATGATACTGGATGAGCAGGTGGTGAATTTAATACTGATGAATGCAAAATCATGTAGATGAGGAAAAAACGATGCACAGAGGGTCATGTACTCAAAAAAAGAAGCCATCAAGATTCAGGGAAGAGATGCTGAATCTTTGTGAATAGCAGAAATGTGCTCAGCGGTGGTCAAAAAGGCCAATGAAATGGTAGGAATTACTAGGAAAAGAATAAAGGAAAAGATCAGGATGCTCTATGTGTGATGATGGTATGCACCTAATGGTATCCATAGTGTAACTACAGGAGGAATAGTCAGGTTAACTTTGGCCACACACTCTCAAAAAGGATGTGATAGACCTGGAAAAGGAAGGAAAGCATCAAGAGATCTGGGTCATTTTCTGATAGACTGAATAGGATAGGACTTACAGGGAAGAACTTCTTCCATGCTTCCAACCTGAACTTCCCCTGTTTCAGTTTGAACCCATCACCCCTTTTCCTATCACTACAGTCCCTGATGAAGAGTCCCTCTCCAGCATCCTTGTAGCCCCCTTCAGACACTGGAAGCCACTCTGAGCTCTCCAGGCAGCTTCTCTTCTCCAGGCTGAGACCTGCAGTAAGCAAAACATCTTTGCTTACTATTGTTTACAACCCATGCCCATGGTTGGATTTCTGCCCATGAGGCATTCTACCTGTGGCTTAGTCCTGCTGCAGAGAACAGCTAGCCAGCCGGCCCATAAAGGCTTCCCTTCCCCAAGAGCTGGTCATGTCAGAAGTGTGCCTGAGATGCCATCATGCAGAGAAGCCTCAGCCTCAGACGCAGCAGGACCTTCATGCTCAGGAAGCCATGGGAATGCTCCTCTCTGACTGACACGCTGCTTTGTGCATTGCCCTGGAGGGAACCTAGCAACACCACAGGGCCATTGTGTTCATCCCTATCCCGAGCCAGACAGAACATTCCTTTTCACAGTGTGCTTCCTCTATTGAACCATCCAGGGAAGAATCTCACTGTGGGCTCTGCCTTGCTCACTCTGAAGCACATGGATTCCAGTCTTCCTGCTCACACAGCAAGACCAGAGCTCTTGACATGCAATTGGGAGAAGATGACTTTTTCCTTCTCTCAGGAGACTCTTATTCTCCATTAGCATCTGGCAAATAAGAATCTTCCTGAGATGTCCTTTTGGGTTTGCCAGACTGGCCTATCTTCCAGGCTTTATTATTATTATTATTTTTCCTAATTTTATTTATGTCCTTTTTCTGAGTCTTATGATCTAAAGATTTGTTTTAAAATCCCCTTTGGGACTCGAGTCAGGCCCCAAATCTGGAGTCAGAGTCACAAAAAACGGAGAATTATTCAGGAATAGGCAGTTGGATACACATACGTCTTTCCCAAGCATAGGAAACATGGCAAAAATGTTACCTTTAGGGGAATTTGTATTAAAAGCCAGATAAAAAAACATCTTCATTTTGTGACTCCAAAGCCCACCTTACTGACCCTGCTGTGTTCAGCATTGTCTGTGGCCCTGAATCTACTGCCCAGCCCTTCTTCATTGGAGGATGAACCAAGCAGCTAAAAAAGCAACCCCTGGGCAGGGCAGTGCTGGTAAGGTAATGGACAGCTTGGTTTTAGGGCATGGTGAAGACAATGTCTAACACCAAGCTTGGAGGCCCCAAGCCTTCTATACAGTCTCCTTCCAACACTGAACCAGCCACGCTCTTTATCACAGAGCAAGAGCACTCATGATGATGACTGGCCCACAATCAATGGTCAGTAGCAGTCCTTAGACAGAGCCAGGCATGAGAAAGCCGATGTGCCAACATTGCCTTCCACAATGCGAAAAGGAGATATCCGGTCCTGCTCCTCATTCTCTCATGAAAGCATTGCCTTAACCATCTTCAAAACCTTGTAATTCACACCTCCATGAAAGAGTAGCCATGGATAACCATAGTCTGTACCCTTGGCAAGCTGTGGCACCCTCTCAGCAAGCTTTCATACCGTAGCTCCTGGGAGGCAGCATGCCTACCATGACTCCGCATCAGGCCAGAAGATGCGCATCTCAGTGCCCATAGAGTCACCTGCTACCAACACTCACTGCTCCTTTTGGTGGCATCAGTGTGTGCTGCTGGGGCAGTTTCTCCTTGCAGGCCTTGTTCATGGGTGTCTACAGGTTTTAAAGTTTCATATCTAGTTTTGGCACTAATGTGGGAGGGTAGAGACTGAAGCAAAGTCCTGCTTCCATGGGTTGCCAGGGTCCAAGGTGCCTCATTCTCTGTGGTATTCACCACAGAAACATGATTGAAGGGAATCCCTTCTTGGCCCTTCTACGGACCCAGAGCTCTATATATCTATACATCAACCCCTCTGCAGTAGCAGGCCACAATCCCTTTATTACCTTGAGCACAACTTTCTTCTTTATAGATCCCGAATGAAAGATATTCTATATTCCCAGGGCAATGAAGCTTTGGGTGTAGTGCTAACATGGGACATTCAGGTCCTTGGGAAGAGAACACAATAAATGCAAGGACCCTGTGGGGATTTACTGCAGCTGCTTTCAGCACTGTGTCCCCTAATGAAAGGGCAATGCCCTCCCAAGAAGCCTGGCATATTAAGCCTTCTATTGGTGCCCGCCTACATAAGCGCATTCCCAGTGGTATCCAGCAAATGAGTTTAGCTACAGCATGCTCAGGAGCCAAGCTAACTTCTAGGGGTTAGTTATACTGCCGAAACAACAGCAACAAGGAAACAGAACAAAAGAGCCAATTGATGGTCCCAATCCCCCAGAGCAAGGGCTGTAGAGGAGACTGGAGCAGAATAAGTCCTTCATAGCAGCTGGCCCGAAGCCTTTCTTGGGCCCCATGCAGTCTCCCAACGGTCCTACAACATAATTCCTCTCTGATGGAGTTGTGAGTCTCTGGAAGAGCAGGGGGTGCTGTGTGGAAGCCCACCAGAGTGGATCTGCCCTCTGAAACACATGGTTTGCATTGCGTGCCCTGTGATGTGGTATGAGGGCATCTGGAGGTGGTTAAGGATGCTGGGACAATGTCGGAAGGGCTGCATAGCTGGGTCCTTAAGGCTTTTTGGGAATGGTCTCTGAAGTGAACTGTTCCCTGGATCAAATTCGTCTGCAGAGGTCTAGCTGGACCATGCTAAGCTGTGCGCATCCAAGAGTAGCTAGGTTTCTGTTAGATATTCGTGTAGATGTACCTGTGTGGCTCTTCACTATGGCACTCTTCACCCCTATGGCAGACTCAGTGATGAAACTCTTCCAGTGATGAAAGTCCTGTCCTGCATAGGAGAGAAACTGATGCATGAGAAGTGTTGGCAACTCCTCCTAGGAGAGGAGACCAATGACATTAAGGGTAAGATCCATCAAGAGTAACTTTGGATGCCCATGAGCCAGGAGTCTGAAACCTTCTTAGATGCCTAAATTCAGTTTGGTGATTCACAAAAGACCCACAGTTTTCAGGGGTTTGATACCTCAGAAACATCCTCACGGCAATGACTCCCATCAGAGGTCCAGATTCATGGCGTTGCTTTGAGAAAAGCTCTAATGTGAGCTTTAACAGGAATGAAGTGCACAGGAATGAAGAGCAATTTCAGTCAAGTCCTGCTGATGTGCTGCAACTTAGAGGAAAGCTTTGGAGACATCACTAGGACTGTACTGCCTAGAGGTTAGGGGCCAGTTTGGTTTGGGGACCATGAATTAGACCACTGAATAACCAAATCAAGGCTCTACTGCATTATCCTCCTGTTGCTGCCAGGCAAGCCACGTTCAGACCTCAGCTTTGAGATCCTGCTTGAGAGTGCTGGTGTTTTCCATAGCCCTTCACCCTCTCCCAGTCTGGTCTCTCCTGCCTTTGAAACCACCACACCACACCACCGGCTGCCCTCACCCCTATGGGGACCCTGCATTCCAGATATGCTCACCCTACCATGGGCTTTGGCATGGCCAGGGAAAGCTTCTCCAACCATCAACTTGGGACAATGCAACACTGCTGAGAAGGTCAGAAATAGGCAAGGAGGGATGGTTTACCCCTGGTTTTGGCCAATCAGGGTGCAGAAATTGGATCAAGCCAACTGGTAGGACAAGGGGTGATGGGTTCAAACTGAATCAGGGCAAGTTCAGGTCGGAGATAAGGAAGCTCTTCACTGTGAGGGTGTTGAGGTGCTGCAACAGGGTGCCCCGTCCCTGGCAGTGTTCAAGGCCAGGTTGGACACAGGGGCTTGGAGCAAGCTGCTCCAGTGGAAGGGGTCCCTGCCCATGGCAGGGGTTGGAGCTGGAGGAGCTTGAAGGTCCCTTCCAACCCAAACCATTCTATGATTCTATAACTCTATGGTTAAGCAGGCATTCTGTGTGCATTGAGGCACGCAGGCAGCTCAGTGCAGCTTTCATTGGCATGATGGAAACTGTCACTTATCTGTGACACTGTTTATGCAGTCAGCTGAAAGCTCACAGGCCTGAGGAATTCCGCCTGATATCCCAACACTATTGTCCCATGGGGAAACCACTGGAGTCACTGTGAACATGCTGTCCTCCTCCCCACGCCAAGCAGCTCTTGGATCCATCCTGGGAGGGCAGTGAACTCCCTCATTGCTCCAGGACACACCATTAGCTGCAAGGAGGTGTTAACCCTCTAAGGACCCTGAGATGTACAGTGGAGGTGGCCATAGGATCATGGAATGGTTGGGGTTGGAAGGGACCTTAAAGCTCATCCAGTCCCAACCCCTGCCATGGCCAGGGACCCCTTCCACTGGAGCAGCTTGCTCCAAGCCCCTGTGTCCAACCTGGCCTTGAGCACTGCCAGGGATGGAGCTGGTCAACAGCGAATGGAGGAGGTCAGGAAAGACTGGTCAGAAGCTCAGGCTCCCAGTCCCACACATAGGCAGAAATCAATGCTAATGTCCAGCCCATCCTCCCATAGCTTGGCAGCTGCATCAAGGAGCTTGGCCATCATGGGAGCCTGGGAAGGAGCTGGCAAGGAAGGATGCAAGCTGGATGATGACCATAAAGTGGCAGCTTATGATTACTTTGGACCAGATTTAATTCATTTATGTTATGAGAACCAGAAGAGAAGAGCAAAGAGAATGACTCTTTGGCCCAGAGAGCCCACAGTGAGCTTCAGCAGCCACAGTACCTCCTGCACCAGGGTTTTTCCTATACCAGCTCAAATTCTCTTGACTTACTGCTCTAAGACATCCTGAGGAAGTCCTCAGAGACTTCCTGACCTTTGAGGCCACATCCAGGAGAAGCTGGGATGATGGAACACCTATGGCCTAATCCTACATATGGATTTCTGGAGCAGAATGGTTTGCACCTTGGGTAGATTTTCCTCTTTTCCATGAGGTTTGCCAATCATTTTTTAACACCAACAGTCATGCAGCAGCAGGGACATCCCCAGCTGAGCAACACGCTGTGAGGTGAACTCTCTCTTCTT
>NDXB01005540.1:5620-17295 GCA_002631895.1 Agapornis roseicollis | reverse complement strand
CGGGTCATCCATTTTCCCCTTCTTGAAAATGGGGTTATATTTCCCTTTTTCCAGTCATCGGGAACTCCACCTCATTCCATGATCTCTCAAATATGATGGCCAGTGGCTTAGCAACTTCACTTGCCAGCTCCTTCAGGACCTGTGGATGGATTTCATCAGATCCCATGGACTTGTGCACATTGAGGCTCTTAAGATGGTCTTGAACCAAATCCTCCCCTACAGTGGGCCCAAGGTCTTCATTCTCATAGTCTCTGCATCTGCCTTGCAAGACTTGGGTGGTGCAGTCAGAGCCTTTGCCATTGAAGACGGAGGCAAAGAAGCCATTCAGAATCTCAGCCTTCTCCAAATCCTGCATAGCCAGTTCACCTGATAGCTACCAGAGGGGGCCTATGTTTTCCCTTGTCTGTCTTTTATTTGCAGTGTACCTATAGAATCCCTTCTTGTTATTCTTAACATCCCTAGATAAGTTTAATTCTAACTGGGCCTTAGCTTTCCTCACCTGGTCCCTTGCTTCTCGGACAACATCCCTGTATTCATCCCAGACGCCTGTCCTTGCTTCCACCTTTTATAAGCCACTTTTTTCCTTCACTTTTTTCTCAGCAGCTTCTTATACATCCAAGGAGGTCTCCTGGCCTCCCTGCTGCACTTTCTTCTATTTGGGATGCAACACTCCTGAGCTTGTAGCAGGTGATCCTTGAATATCATCCAGTAGTCTTGGGCCACTCTGCCCCCTCAGGCTATATCCTATGGAACCTTCCTAAGCAGGATCCTGAATAGACAAAAGTCTGCTCTGTTGAAGTCCAGGGCAGTGAGTTTGCTGCAAGCTCTTCTCACTGTCCTGTGGATCTCGAATTCTACCATCTCTTAATCACTGTATCCAAGGCTGCCCTGCAGCATCACATTTCCAACAAGCCCTTCCCTGTTGGTGAGCACGAGGTCAAGCAGGACACCTCTCCTTGTCGGCTCCTCTATTACTTGCAGAAGGAAGTTGTCTTCCACACAATCGTGGAACCTCCTGGATCGCTTGTGCTGGGCAGTGCTGTCGCTCCAACAGATATCTGTGTGGTTGAAGTCCCCCATGAGAACAAGGGCCTCCGAGTGTGAGGCTTTTCCTATCTCTCTGTAGAGTGCTTTATCCACGGAGTCCTCTTGATCAGGCGGTCTGTAACAGATCCCCACAGTTGTGTCTCCCATCGCTGTTTTCCCTTTAACCCTGACCCATAAACTCTCTGTTAACTGATCACCTGTCCCCAGAGAGAGTTCCTATGTCTCCAGCCTATCTCTAACATAAAGGGCAACTCCCCCTTCCCGCCTGACTGGCCTGTCTTTCCTAAAAAGCCTGTAACCTTCCATTCCAATACTCCAGNCTCTGTTAACTGATCACCTGTCCCCAGAGAGAGTTCCTATGTCTCCAGCCTATCTCTAACATAAAGGGCAACTCCCCCTTCCCGCCTGACTGGCCTGTCTTTCCTAAAAAGCCTGTAACCTTCCATTCCAATACTCCAGTCATAGGAGCCATCCCACCATGTTTCTGTGATGCCTATTATATCATACCCCTGCATATGGGCACACATCTCTAATTCCTCGTTTGTTTCCCATGCTACAGGCATTTGTATAGAGACACCTGAGCCGAGCTCCAAATGAAGGTGGCTCGTTGGCTACAGCAGCTGGAATGTTGCTACATTGCTTCAATCATTTATTATAGGTGGTGGCAACTGACTGGGTGTGTTGGGATGGTATGATGCCCCCCTCCCCCAACACATCTGGTTTAAAGCATTAAGTCATGCATCTTTTTCAATGATAGAAATGGAAATAACTCTAAAATGGGAACCCTAGATCCTATAGACATTAGGTAAAAAATGTCTATATATAAATTTTTTTTGGTCTTGTTAAGTGAGAGACAATGGTCTATTTTATCTCTAACTTATGAAATTTTGACCGATAGTGATTGCTCTAAACCACTAAACCATTCATTTCCGAATTTGATTCTCTCTAGTATGGTGTATTACTTGCCCACTGGAGTCACAAAAAAAGTTACCTAGTCTCTCTTATAATGAAAAGTCACAGTGTCAAAGAAAGTGGAATATATAATGTCACTTTCTGGAAAATTTTTCTTAAGCCATCTGACTAAGTGACGTTTTCCCCAAAATGTCTTTTACCCCTTAAATTAATCTAACATTAGACACCTAGGAATCCATGCATCTTTTCACAGGATGATCTGTTAGTAATGCAAAAATTCTTCAAAAATTTTGTCTCAATTATTCCATTTACTACTGATAAGGGTAAAGCAGCAAAAAACATAACATGAAATTTCACACAGATATATGTGAACCAATGCACAACTAATGCATTTGAGTAGATAATACTTTTGCAGAACTCCAACACATTTCTTTATTATTTTAGAAGCTCAGTGGATAACTCAGACTCCTATTCATTAACCAGGATGAGTAAATTCTTCAACAGCCAAAACAAATTTCAAGTGTTTTCTACCAAGTTAAACAAGGGAAAAATGTCATACATTCCCTTACATATATCCTGGCATTCAATATTTTTCCAAAATTAGTAAAATTGTTTGACATGCGCATATCTTGTCATGTTTAATCAACACTTTAAGTTCATTCAAATAAATGTTTTAGTGGAAATTGGCTATATTTTACAGTTTTTTAACAAGATTTGATAAAAATATAAAATGTAAGGAAGGCATAACTATAACAGTGATACCCAGTAATAATGGAAAAATCAGAGGTACGTATTCATAAATGAGTTTGTGAGAGGTTTCCTTATCTCATCTGAGTGATTTTATAAGCTAGGTTTTTGACTACTTTGGGATGAATTTGTCATTCTTGAATAAGTAGTATTTTCAAGGCCTCCAAATATTATTTTTTTTTTATTTTTAGTATTAAATGAAGTAAAATTAAATTATCTGGCATTTATTTAGTAGCAATTTATAACGCAGAATAAGTTTGGTTTTTTTTATTAAAAAATATTCTCAAATTCTCAATAAAAATTATATATTATCATAACAGGGAATCCAAACAGTTAAAACACTTCAGGCTTGTTACATCCAGACAACTGATCAATTGACAGTAAAAGTTAGTCAGTTATGGTAATATACTAGTAACTTTACCATTTCAGTTTTATCTTGCAAAGAGCATGAACCTTAATTTGTTTTATTATGTTTCATTTTTTTTTTTCTTTTAGTGTTAAATAGATCATGGTCACGATTACCTAATGCCAAGGCTATACAACAACAGGGAGCATATATTGATATACTCACTACAGGGACATTGGCAAGATGTAGAATGACTTTCTAAAGAGCAGTATCATTTTATGTGGTCATTGAGTTATTTATTTTGTATAATTCTCTTGTAATTTATTGCTATTACAATATCATTTATGGTTGTAGCATGACACTTTGCCAAAAAATTCTGATGCCATGTATAAACAAGTTACTGAACTGATATTCCTAATATTGGAAATTATCATAATTAATTTTCATTAGTCTAAATGAAATTACTTTATGTTGGAATTTAATAGCATGCATTATCATTTTAAACCAAGAAGAAGTTACTGACAGAACAATTAGATTTTATTTTTGAAGATCCTGTACTCCAAATTGGTTAAAAGTAAAATCATTCATTTTATACACATACACTGTTTTCCCATAATTTTTTAAAAATAGAATACTTACAAGATAAATGAGGAGCACACTTCATTAATCTGTACTGTATATGTTGGTGCAGATACTAGCAAGGATTATATATGAATTAGCAAAGCAAAATAAGGACATAAGTTGATATTGGCAAAAGTATGATTGTGCAATATGTTTCTGAAGCAAATGTGCTCCTAAATCATTACACAGTTGGATAAAATATTGATAAAACAATTGACTTTTCCAGAGTTTATTTTAATATGTCATGACAACTTAAGCTTACCAAAATATCTCCAAACTATTACTATTATTTTTCTATTTTTTAAAATGCCATTTGTCACTGGAATTTGAGTATATTGACATATGAAGGACAATATAAGGAAATAATCTCATATACAACCATTTTAGCTAGGTTGATATTCTATTTTCCACTTCATATTTTGAATAATTTTGGTTAACAAAGGGTTATCTTCATCAGCTGTGTTTTCCAAATACGTTTTTTACAATGAAGAGTGACAAGTTTTTATATTCTTGCTTTCAGCACTTCTTGGAAGAGTTCTGGGAAGACCATTCCAACTTTATTAATTCAGAAACTGAGTACATTCCATAAGACAAGTAATTAAACCTAAATTACAGAATTCTTCAACTTTTTTATATCTATTTTCTTGGCTTTTGGAACACCTCATAGTTTATAGGATTTACTGAAATTTAATACATAAATACCCAAAAAGCCCATAGAATGCTTGTGTTATACAAGGAACTTTGGAAAATACTAAAATAATTCCCACTGATGCAGTTAAAAGTTTCTTAATTTTTTTTAGAATATACAATTTCTTTAGTAAGAGGCAAAGCAAATCTCCTTTCTGGGTAAGAAAATGTCCAAATGAACAACAGAAGAATATTTAAAAAATAGATATTATAAGAAAATAAAATATGAAAAAGCAAACATTGTCATTGTTCTTTGCCTAAGTCAAGGTGATTTTGAACAGCATGTTGCAACATGGTGGTTGAAATCACCAACTGCTAGTCTAGGTCTGCCTAAAAATGTCTGTGCTTGAAGAAAAGTCAGGTATGTAATTCCTGCTCCTGTCCCCTTTACTCGTCAAATCCTTTCTAGCATAATGTCACTCTTCAGTTCCTCCATGAGCCTAATAGCTTCCCACAGGTACATGGGAATATATATTCAATAGCTATTCAGGTACATGTCTTTGAAAATTTAAGCCACACTGTGAACAGGACTTTCTGTTCAGTGGCAGCATTCCTGTGGTAACAACATCTGTCTCAGTAGAGCTCAAAGATTTCAAAGGGTCTGTTTCACTACATTCAGAAATTTTCTTAAGACATGTTAAACATATTAAATGTTCATTAACAGAGTTGTGCACTATGCAAGAATACTGCAGTGAAACAAGTTTTCCTCTTTATGCTGAGTCATCTAAGAATGAGACGACAAAATAACAACTATTCTAGACACTAAAGAAAAATGGAACCTCAACATCCTGGTTTTCTGTTTCAGGTATACAAAAATAGTTACTAATATTAGAATGAAAGTATTTTCACTTGCAAGATATTGAGGTATTTTTGAGGTATTTTTAAGGTATTGATGTATTTTTTTTTTAATTTCAGCAAAGATAACTATATCTCAAATGGCGTACAAAGTAACAAATTAAAAGGAAAAATCATATGATCTGTACTTCATTTACAAGATCCACTAGTAAATCCAATATGTCTGGAAACTGTTTTAAATACAAGTGAACTAAAAAAGAGATATGAAGCAGAACTTCAAAGAAGAATACTAAAACCACTTGTATGCAACTAAAAAAAAAAACAACTCAAATCAACTTCTGTTCAACCCTATGTACATAAAACTTAAATTGGCTATTCATTCTATTTTGGTTTTCAATCCACAGTTCACTCTTCTATAGTAAGTTTTACTTCAGCAAAGTTTCTTATAAGCAGGATCAGCTGTATTTCTACTGAGTCTTCATTCTGTAAGAGGCTAATCTTCAATAACAAGATTTGTACTCAGTCAAAATATATTAGTAGGAATTCTGGCTGTAGGCCAAGTGCACTATATTTAGATACTCATATTTTAAACATTGTTTTCTTCTATGAATTTATTTTGTGCAGTCTACAAGAAAATGCATTATTCTTCATTATATGGGTATAGCATTACCTCAGCCAAAAAGCCAATTTCTCTGTAACTATTCAGAATGCAAATCCATGTACTCTAGCTCAAGGCTATTATCAGCCAGAATGCATGAATTTATATAAGCATTTCATAATCGTTATAAACACTGATTGTGCCATTTGTTATCTTCTGATTGGTCATTGCTCTCAGAACTCCCCACCCATAAGCCCCAAAGTTGTTGCTGATTTAGTCCCCATTACTGTCCTGTAATCACAAAAGCCAAGTGGCTAAACAGAACATAATCTAGAGACAAGTACCCATGCATCTTGGTAAGATTTCCCATCAACTTTTGTTAGAATATCCTGTTTTCAGCTGCTAACAATGGTGACAAACTTAAATTATTAAGTTTTATATGACAAATTTTCAGCTGGCTTGGAAATTCTTTTACTTTAAATGCTTACAATTTTTAAAAGAAATAATAAAAAAATCTTTTTCATTACATTTGTAGAGGTAGGCAGTGCAAAACTTCTTGGTTCAAACAAGGTGCCTACACTGGATATACATCAGCTGAAATAGGGAGGAACAACAGTTAATTGTATTGAGTTTACATGGCAAAGTTCGGTAGCAGGGGGACTACAGGAGTGGCTGCTGTGAGGACCTGCTAAAAGCTTCTCTCCTGTCTGATAGAGCCAATGCCAGCTTTCATCAGCAACAGTTGTAGCGTCTCTGACATAAAATATTTAAGAAGGGGCAAAAGTTACTGTGTAGGAGCAATTGCAGCCAGAGCAGAGATTCCCCCACAGCCTGTGGTGCAGCCCATGGTGAGGCAGGCTATGCCTTGCAGCCTGTGGAGGTCCACAGTGGAGCAAATATCCACCTGCAGCCTATGGAGATCTACAGTGGAGCAGATATCCACCTGCAGCCTGTGGAGGTCCACAGTGAAGCAGATATCCACCTGCAGCCTATGGAGATCTACAGTGGAGCAGATATCCACCTGCAGCCTGTGGAGGTCCACAGTGAAGCAGATATCCACCTGCAGCCTATGGAGATCTACAGTGGAGCAGATATCCACCTGCAGCCTGTGGAGGTCCACAGTGAAGCAGATATCCACCTGCAGCCTATGGAGATCTACAGTGGAGCAGATATCCACCTGCAGCCTGTGGAGGTCCACAGTGGAGCAGATATTCACCTGCAGCCTGTGGAGGTCCACAGTGGAGCAGATATCCACCTGCAGCCTATGGAGATATACAGTGGAGCAGATATTCACTTGCAGCCTAGGGAGGACCCCATGTCAGACCTGGGGGATGCCTGAAAGAGGCTGTGACCCCATGGGAAGCTCACACTGGGGCAGCCTTTAGCAGGACCTGTGACTCTATGGAGAGAGGAACCCACCATCTGGAGCAGGTTTGCTGGCAGGACTGGTGACCCCACAGGGGACCCACACTGGAGGAGCTTGTGAAGAACTACAGCCTACAGGAAGGACTCATATTGGAGAATTTCATGGAGGGCTGTCTGCTGTGGGAGGGACCCCACACTGGAGCAGGGGAAGAGTGTGAGGAGTCTTCCCCTGAGGAGGAAAGAGCAGTGGAGAGAGAGTGCGATGAACTGTCTGCAACCACCATTCCCCAATTTCCTGCACAGCTGAAAACAGGAATAAAGATGAGCTCAGAAGGAAGGGGTGGAGGAAGGTGTTTTAAGACTTATTTTTCATTTCTCATTACCCTACTCTGATTTGATTGGTAATAAATCAAATTCATTTTCTCCATATTCCATCTGTTTTGCCTGTGATGGTAATTAGTTAATCTCTCCTTGTCCTTATCTCGACTCACATGACTCATTATATTTTCTCTCCCCTGCCCAGCTGAGGAGGAGGAATGATAGAGCGTCTTTGGTGGGCATCCAGCCAGGGTCAATCCACTACAGTTGTTTTAAGTCATGCGCTAAAAATGTACTACCAGGCATGTCTCCGACAGGCATGGGAGAAGCAACCCAAATACGGACCCAAAAACTAGCACCTCAGACATCTGTGAAGGATGAGGAAGAGGACTATTGTAGACAGTAGACTGAGATGAAGGATCTGTATGAGAGTACCAAAACCTGCTGAAAAATTAAGGCTAAAATCAAAAACTGGAAAGCAGGGGGGACTAAGAGAGCATAAGGAGCCACGAGTGAATGAAAGTGTGATACAGCTATCAGGCATTGAAATAAGAGATTGGACTACATAGAGTGGACTACAGCTGGCTTAGCAAAAGGACTTGGGCAAGAAGGTGAAGGATGGGAGGAGAGTTACATTGGTGTATGGAATAGAAACAAGCAGAAGTGACTGAGCTGAGGTCATTACTAGTAGAAACGGATTATGAAATGGAGGAAGAAGGAAAGAAGCATAATCAGAAAGTGTGATGATGAGGTACTGGATTGAGACAAGGAGCTGGTAGAGAGGAAAAGCTCAGTCTAGTGAATGGAAAAGGCAAAGAGAGTGTAAAGTCTAAGAGGAACGGGCAGTCTCTGTATCTGCTAGAGTGCACACCCTTGGGAACCAAGCCTGGGGGTCAGATCTTGCACCTTCAGTAAGCCACATCCAGCCAGCAGGACAGACCTGTATGAAGCATTTTACAGCCACTGGGTGATGACCCACTGTGGAGTTACCCTATTAAATCATATTCCTTTCTGGGAATCAGTAAAAATCATTAAAAAACTAAGATGTTTTTTCAGGTTTTCAATTTTCAGAGAGCTGCATTCATAACCTAATTCATGATTTTATTAGGGCTGTCCAATTCCACTCTTAGCTTTCAGCTATGGTTGCAATGTGTTCTGTACCAGTCATATGCTTGCTGTTCATCCTACAAGCATCCTCCTACAAAGAGTTGCTGAAAAAGAATGGAAAATAACAGCTTGTGACAGTCTAATTATTGAGAGAAGGCAGTGTCATGGTTATAGAGACACATTCCAGATAGAAATCAATGGATAATGAAAAAAGCTGGATTTTGTAGCAGCTAGGAGAACATAGAGAATGCATAGTGGAACAGAATAAAAATAATGGGTTTCATGTAAAAATTTTAAAACAAATGTATTCATTTATCTAATTTAAATTGAAAGATAGACAGTTTAGTAGGTAAAGTAAAAGCTGTGCATGCAAACAAAGCAAAACAAGGAATTCATTCACCACTTCCTATCACCAGGCAGCTGGTCAGCCATTTCCAGGAAAGCAGGGCTCCATCACCCACAGCAGTTACTTGGGAAGACAAGTGTCATAATTCCAAATGTCCCCCTTTCCTTCTTCTTCCCCCAGCTTTACATGCTGAGCATGATACCATATTGTATGAGATATCCCTTGGGTCACTTGGGCTCAGCTGTCCCGGATGTGTCTCCTTGCAACTCCTTGTGCTCCCCCCCAGACTAATTACTGATGGGGTGGGGTAAAAACCAGAAAAGGCCTTGGCTCTGTGTAAGCACTGCTCAGCAATAGCTAAAACATCCCTGTGTTACCAGTGCTGTTTCCAGCACAAACCCAAAATACAGCCCTACACCAGGTACTATGGAGATAATTAACTTTACTTCAGTCAAAACCAGCACATTATTATTCCATCTTTTCCTCCATAACATTTTTAAAAATGCCATTTCTAAGTCACACCAGTGTCCTTTACAGATTTAGAAGAGTAATAAATGGAAAAAAGTCAAGCCAATTGTTTTGCTTATAGAACTGAAATTGAAACATGTATAGTATGTATTAATTACTCACAAAGATTTGTGGGCTTCATTTAGGTTCATTCATGGGCTTTACATAGGTTCATTTTGGTAACTACTGAGAGGTAAAATAAGAAAATTTATGGAGTATGGGACTGATGTAATTAAAGATAATACAGAGTTGGGTAGGAATGCTTAGCCAGGATTTCTTGCTGTTGAGAATGTTTTAATAACTTGAGTGGCCAGAGCATGTCTTGTAACTCATTTAAGTATTCAGAATTAACAGTAACCCCTGTATTTAAATGGTTGCTCATAATTGGAAGTATCAAAATGATGGCTCACTTTGTATTTGAATATGATAGAAAACCGAGGTTTTTTTCTCTTGTTGACATTTGTTTAAATGAAACACTAGGAAATTCACTGTTAAAATTCTACTGTCACTGTTCTTCACACGAAGGAAGATTTCACACGATTTCTCAATTTTTAGAAGTTCTCAACTAAAGTCTCTCTTTATAAACACAATGATATATTCAAAAAACTTCATCTGTCATGCCTTTAAATTTTCCAAAGCAAGCACTGAACAGCCTTTCTCATCTGGTTCCATATTTCCTCATTTGTGTGTCCTTTTTCCAGAATGTGATGTGCAGTGGCAAATGGAGCAGCTAAGTTTTACCTGTAGAATTATTTCATAACTTGTCTCTTGCAGACAAGAGACTTGTGTGTCTTATTTTTTATTCTTTTTTTTTTTTTCCATGGCATTGTCTGGTTTGTTTAGCGTACACAAGAGTAGAGGGGAGAGGAAGAAAGCAGTGTCTGACTCAGGGGCTCCTGAATTCCAGAGGCCAACACCACAACAGCTTTCCATGTATCCTGTAAGAAGCCGATAAACAAGTAACTCCACTATTGCTTATCAAAGAGGCTTCAATACTAGCATAAAACCCCCCGAAATCTGACTTTTTCCATAAGTATGGTGTCTTCCCTTGAAACCAATAGAATTACAGAAATTTTTGTCTAATCTTTAAAATAATACAGATTTCCAAATGCACTTTTGAAACTTAAATGTTCCTGATGCCGTCATGATTTATGTTGGCATAATGTCACTGGAGTCAATAAGGATGTCTGATTTATATCAGTAGAAGATCTGCCCCATTTTCTCAGTTTAAAAGCAATTTACATATATTTGGAAGCAAAATATCAATCACTGTTTATGCCTTGACAAGCTTGTCTGGTTTATAAAACACTGATGTATATGAGTATACATGTATATATGCACATAAATATTTGCAGTTACAACTAATACTGTCTTACCTGGGAGAAAAAAAAAATTCCCTCAACTTAGAGATTTAGGTTTCAGGAACAGAAGCAGTAAACCCAAGGATCTACTAGTTTTTTATTTTCTTCACTCTATGACTTTTTTCTCCATTTCTGTCTATATTGGCTACACCTGCACTCAGCATGCTGTATGTTGAGCCATTCTTGCAAAGATTCAGCTATCAAACAGAAATCTATATATCTGTGTCAGGAACAAAATGAAAATAATTAAAATTATGCCAACAGAACATGGTAATGTAACATTCAAAAAAAGACAAAATTTTTAACTTGTGTAGTGCTATCACAGTATTCTGCAGCCATAGTTGTTCTCTGAAGGCTATCTCTTGTGTTTCTACAGGAGGCTGAAATAAGAACTTATTGATCCCTACAACTACCTGAAGGGTGATTATAGTGCTGTGGGTATCAATCTCTTCTCCCAAGTAGTGAGCAATGGAACAAGGGGAAACAACCTCAAGTTGCATGAGAGAAGGTATAGATTGATATTAGGATAAATTTCTTCACTGAATATGTTATCAAACACTGGAACAGGCTGTCCAGGGAAGTGATTGAGTCACGATCTCTGGAGGCATTTAAAAGATGTTCAGACATGGCACATAAGGACATGTTTTAGTGGTGGAATTGGCAGTGTTAGGTTTACAGTTGGACTCAATCATCTTAAAGTTCTTTTTCATACTAAATGATTCTATAATAAGAAACAAAACTGGATAATTTTTTTTTTTTTACAGATATATAGATCCGTATATTTTCATCTATAGCTAGCCAAGATAGTGAGGAATTTATATGGAAGCAGTGCTGAACAAAGCAGAATTCCAAGGATATGGTGGTGGGTTTCTTTGGTGTTGGTTTTTTTTTTTTTTTTTTTTTTGGCGATTCTTGGTT
>NDXB01005539.1:50088-65828 GCA_002631895.1 Agapornis roseicollis | reverse complement strand
GCCATGCTGGCTGCCACCAAGCACCTTGTTGTTTTTCATGTACCTTAGCATGCCTTCCAGGAGGATCTGCTCCAGGATTTTGCCAGGCACAGAGGTGAGACTGAGTGGTCTGTAGTTCCCTGGGTCATCCATTTTCTCCTTGAAAATGGGGGTTATATTGCCCTTTTTCCAGTTGTCAGGAATGTGCTCATTCTGCTCCCTTGGAGATTTCTGAAATGCCTCTAGACTTTGGTAGATTTCCAGGTCTGTCTCCCCACTCCTTTGTATGTATCCAACAGCTTTGCATTTCTCTTTCTGAGAGGGGGAGGGCAAGGAAGCCTATCATATAAATTCCTTTCCTTTGATACTTGCATTCATACCAAGTAAGATTAAAAGAAAAAAAAAAACCCTCTCTACATATTTGAATGACACAATCNTTCTGAGAGGGGGAGGGCAAGGAAGCCTATCATATAAATTCCTTTCCTTTGATACTTGCATTCATACCAAGTAAGATTAAAAGAAAAAAAAAACCCTCTCTACATATTTGAATGACACAATCATTTATGTGGATAGCTGAAGTCTCCCTTATATTACTCTGCATTCATGCATCAGATGCCTGGGGCCGGAAGGACATGCTGAATATGAGTCTCTGTCTAGCCACAAAATAAATATGGTGCAAGGGGAGGATTAAGATGAGGCAAAGGACTCTGCTGCTTCAGACTGCAAAACACTACAGGCTCTCCTGAAATGCCAAAAGAGGGAAGAGTTTCACAGTGATGATTTCACTGATCTCTGTTCTGGGGGAAACTGAGTCACTGAACAAGTCCTGAGTCATACTGGCAAGACCATGATGGAAAGGAAGACATTCTCAGTCCTTCCAGTCCTTTAGTCTGGGTACATCGATCTCTGTAACCTGGCATCAAAAACATACCAAGTATGTGTGTGTTATACATACTCACACACACGTACAAAAATAAAGCTAATTCAAAAAGTGTGTGTTTAGTTAGTATCCAGTGACTTAATCTTACAGTCCCAAAAATTGGAGAGGCTCTTTCCAAAAGAGAGTTACACAGTCAGCCTTAGAGACATCTTAGGGACAAGTGGTTTTTTTTGCTTTAAGAGATTGTATTGCCTATGCAAATACATATCAGCTAATAGATCTTCATAGAATCATAGAATAGTTGGGGTTGGAAAGGACCTTAAGATCATCTAGTTCCAACCCCCCTGCCATAAGCAGGGACACCTCACACTACATGACACCCAAAGCTTCGTCTAACCTGGCCTTGAACACTGCCAGGGATGGAACACTCACAGTTTCCTTGGGCAACCCATTCCAGTGCCTCACCACCCTAACAGGAAAGAATTTCGTCCTTATACCCAATCTAAACCTCTCCTATTTAAGTTTGAACCTGATTATCTTTTAAATTTGGATTTAAAATGCCTTTAGATTATTTGTCTCCTAAAATGCTCTAGATTAGATATTCCTCTTTCAAATCTAGTACTACGTTATTAATCAAGCCAGAGATTTCTGATTTCCACAATTCAGTCAGTATTCACTTAGCTATGACTAGTGCTACATGGGGAAACCCTTTGTTTTAAAGAAGACAGCATTCAACTATTAACAGACAGAGTACCTCATAACTGTAGCTTTGAGTTGGAATAATGTGGAGATGTACTATTCTCCCAGGAGATCTGAGGATTTCCTCCTCATCTAATTTTTAATTTATAGCACTGATATGCTACAACTGATCCATCTGAAAATAGTTTTGCACACAGAAGACAGGAGACATACTAACATCTACCAACAGGAAATTCCTGAACATGATTTCAAACTCCAGAAGTATTTCCTAACTGGAAACACTAATTAGTTCCACAATGATTATTCACAGCCCCTCAAAGCTTTGGGAAAGTTTGTAAAACAGGCTGCTTTCCAGTGGATAGCACTTCAATTCCAGTGACACAGGAGTACCGTATGAGGCTGGATTTCACCATTTCTACCACCAATGTACATTATTATTTTCATCAGCATGTATTAGCTCCCAGAGAGACAGACATAGAGCCCAGCTCATGCCTGCAAACAGCTTTTCCAAGACACGACTGGTGACATTTTCCACTTCCTTGACTATTTTTCTCCTGTTGCTCCTGTTATGACTAAAACCAGAAGGATTGTATTTTTCTCAGTGGGAAATGTGTCACCTGCTGTTGAAAAGAAAGCAATTATTGTGTCCTCACTAAATCTTGGGCCTTTCTGTGTAGAGCTTGAGAGCTTAAAAATATAAACATCCCACTCTGTGCCACTGTAAGTGGTTAGGCACTGCGGAACCCCAGCTGGGATTCCCTGGATGTCACCTTCAGCGCCTGTTAAGCACAGGGAAAGATGCCAAACCCGAGTGCCTTTCCCGTAACTGTGTCTAATCAGTGGTAAGTAAAAGTGAATGATGTGCTCTTAGTTCCTGCACAGGACACATCAAAATATCATGTTCTTCCCCTCCTCTCCTACTCCAGGAGTCAGCGTATACTTTTCAGCTTTACTCAAATAAGATTTATGTCTGCCCTGCATTTCTGGAGTTGTTTTCCCTCTTTTTGTGTCGTTTTATGTGACTGTAAACCTGTCTAACAAAGGGGCAGGTATTTTATTTGCTCAGTGGCAGATGCTATTTCTCTGTGCAATCTCCTGTTATCAAACAGAAATAGTATTTTAATCAAAATGGGAAATAAAGCAATTGGACATTTACATTTGCAGCTGGCCAGAAGCAGTAGAAGAATCCAACTCACAAAATGCATGTATTTATATATATATAAATGTGTATATGTACATATGTAAGTGTATATGTACACACACACAAAAGGACATATAGGTGCATGCTAAAAGGCAGTAGTTTTTAATACACAAACTTAATTTCTCACGAGTCTATTGCTATTTAGAAATTATTTTTTACCATGAAACTGAAGAAAATGCACACAAATACTGGAAAAGGAAAGAGCACAACTATGAGTAAATTTAAGAAAAAATAATCTTACACTAATTATGAAAGGAAGTTTCTAACAGTATTGATCACTGCCCTAGGATCTAGGGAATTGTATCTAGAATCACTTCTAGGGAAAGGATCAGCAGCTTCAGTATTGGGCATCATTTCAGAAACAGAACAATTGAGGTTGAAATGGACCTCTGAGTTATCTGGTGGAACCCCCATGCAAAGCAGGGTCAACTTCAAAGTTAGATCATGTTAAAGAACATCATATCCAGACAAGTTTTGAATGTCTCTAAGAGTCCACAACCTCTCTGGGCAATCTGTTTCAGTGTTCAGTCATCCTGATGGTAAACATCAAACCAGATTTTCCCTTAAAGCAACTCTTGTTTATTGCTCATTCTCTCACTGTGCACCTCCAAGAAGAGATTAGCTCCATCTTCCCCTTCACCTTTCCCTTAAGTACAACAAAATCTCCCCTTAGCCTTCTCTTCATACTCCTGAATAATCCAGTTCTTCCATCCTTTACATCTGATGTCCCAGGCCCATCTTAGTAGGCAGTTCTGGACCAGCTCCAGCATATCAAGAATGGACCGGTAAGGAACCTCTGTGCAAGATGCACTCCCCTGGCTTCCCATCAGCAAGGCAGCTCCTGCTCCGAAACATACAGCTTGCTATTTATTCTTCAAAATACCTGTTTTATGTTAAATAGCTGTGGATATACATAGAGACATATGAATGTCTAAATCCTAAATATATATAGCTTCTGAAATCTGTGGCAAGTAACATCACAGATAGCTTATTAAAATCTATAGTGTTTACAATATATTTTCTATCACGTTTCTATACATTTTAGATAAAGCCAGTTGAGATGAAACATATAAGTTTTCAGTGAATACACATTAGGGAAATTTCACCCCTATGGAAGCTAGCACCAAATAAAGAGAGTCACAGAATAGCATTTACATAATAAATTAAACATCTTTCCCAGTTCAGGTACTTTGCTGTTGAAATGCTATTGGCTGTGGAGATAAAAACACTGCTTATTTGCTGATAGCGTTTAGCAGGATTCGGAAAGGCCATGGAGTGCTCGAATGTTTTGCTAATTCAGAAGGCTGCAGGAGGCATGAATTACTCAGTGTACAGCATACACAGTAAGAACGCTCTATAATACAGTATATGCAATATTACTCCAGCTTTTCTCTTTCTGTACCACAAAACACTTTTCTGGGAGAATTTTTATCAGAAAATTAAATATTGTGCTTTAATATAATTTACTACTACGAATGACAGAGGAAAGTAGCATGCTGAAAGCAACTTTCTGTTCACCCAACTTTGGTGATCCTTATCTGGTTTTCTATAGAATTTCTGGTCAGATGTTCAGATGCCTAGAAACAGATCAGCAAAAAACAGAAGGTACATGCCACAGTTTGTGTTTTCATTCACAAGATCTGCTAGAAACAAAGGCTTTTAGCATTTGGCTAAATTCAAACATTCTGGCATATGCATAGGTAACTGTTCAAAACTGCAGCCCATGGACTAAAATGGTATTTAACAGCTTGACCTATACTATCTTTCCTAAGCTATAACTCTGAAAATAAATACAGCATGTGGTCTTTGCTGAGACATACCAAAAGATTCAGTGATAATACAAATACAAGGCTGGGTGCTTCCTTTCCAAATTGCTTTGTATATGAGTTGCCAAGATCTGTAACATATGGATATTTTATTTTATTTCTTATTTTTATTTAATTTTTAGTTTTCATTTAATTCTTCTCTGTTTTTCTTTTCTTAACACACTCTGGGAAAACTAACTTTTAATTCCATATTCATTATTTCACCCACTTTAATTAGGGAATCTCAGTATGCCCTGTGAAAGTTCATGAGGTTCCCTATGACTCTTGAAATAGCACTTTGTATCCTCTGCTTTCTAACTTCATATGGCTTTCTAATATTGAGACACAGCTAGTATCATGATCATATCTACAAGAGGTTTGTACTGAAGACTACAGAAGAGAAATACTGTATTTCTCATCTTTTCTCAGCTGTGGATAAAGATGGTACCAAACCACTAATCCTTTCTATATGGGCAGATGGCCATTAGATGTATGCACTCACCTACAAACAAAATTCAGAAATTCACTCGGTTTATAACCACTCATTATGTATTACTGGTCTCTCTTCATTTAACATCAAAAGTGCAAGTAAGAAGACTGCCTTTCTTTATATTAATTGTTCAGTTGATTGCTCACTAGTAGTAACACTTAGCATTTATATAGTTCTTTACATCTCTAAATTACTTTATAAATCTTGGTTTATGAAAAAGTCAGACTTCTTACCAGAACCTACCTTTTAGGAATACTGTCTAACCAGAAGGGAAAAAAGAAAAGTGTCACAGTGTTCTTTCTTAAATATTTAGTGGTTAGAGGCACCAAAGCATGAGCTTTGACAAGGTTTTGCATTTCAGTCTTATAAATTCTCTTCTGCATACATGGAAACAAGAAGGTTACAAAGGGGATAAGAAATGAGAGAAAGAGTAGGAAAACATTATGCCACTGAAGATTAATTTACTGAAGGATTTTATAACACACCTAGTGTTATCTTTTTGCCCAGTAGAGGTCAAATGTCAGAACAAACTTCCCCTGCATGGTGGTCCTATCTAAGGCTAACTTAACCAACTTTTGAGGGTGAAGACTAGTTATGGATAAATTGCATGACTGCAGCTCTCTATACTGCTTGCTAAAAACCTGCTGCAGATTTTTGTTAACAGATTTAAGGTAATATTCTTCCAATTCAATGCCCCCCCCTACCCTCACCAACTTAAAAAGATCCTTGCACCAGTTTTCTTTGTATATGGCTGCTAAATTACCCAACAAAATGACTGTAAGTAACAAGACTAGGACTCCAGTGAGTAATTCACAAAGTTATAGATGTCAACAGAATGTCTTTGTAATAAGAAGGAGACAAAATTAAGCAGAACCCTTATGTAATGTTACTCAGTGTCCATGTAATTCAATGCAAGTGTTCCTTGCCAGATACAGGCATGCAGCTGACAGCCTGGATGCATATTATGCCTGACACAGGCTGTCAAGAACTCTCCCTTTGCGTTATTTCAAGTAAATTAAATTAAATACACATCAGTGTGTCTTGTTAAGAAGTATTTGCATATAAGAAAGAAGAAGAACAAAGTGTATTTTTTCCCAGTATTAAAGGAAGATTGAGAATCCCATTTTGCAAGGAGTCACATGGAAAAGATGAGAGTTAATGGACACAAGTTAATCCTAGGGAGATTCCAACTGGACACAAGAAGAAAATTTTTTATAATGAGAACATCAGCCATTGAAATAATCTCCCTAGGGAAGTGGTGGATTCCCCAGCACTGAACACTTTTAAGACTCAGCTGTACAAGGTGCTGGGAGATTTAGTCTAGGTCATGCTTTGCCAAGACAGGTTGGACCAGATGATCCTTGAGGTCCCTTCCAACCTGGTTTTCTAGATTTCTATGACTGAAAGAAGTTTTAAGCACAGAGTTTATCCAAGATGCTGCAAAACAACTTTTATCTAGAAAAACCTATTCTTCTCTTGGCAGAGCAAAATAAATATAGGTGTGCGTATAAATGGAAGACAGTCTATATCTAGATTTGTATGAGAATAGATTAGATTCCAGGGCTACCCTGGAAGTGGTCACTATGCCACAGAGCAATACATGGAAATATGTTTATGAAAGAATCCTAGTTCTCTCTGTAGGGAATTAAGCACACCTTCCTGCCAAGAACAGATGCACAGACACATAATGCCTTTTTTGATTGTTGGCCCACCATAATTGCTAGGGCTGCCTTAAGGATATGCTGCTGTGTCTATGTGTTGTGACACAAGTCAGGACCACATGTGCTCCTGCCAGCTCACACCAAATACTAGATGACTGCAGCTGTTCTCTACCTCAGTGCTGCTGGATAAGAAAACGGACTATTAAAATTTATCTTCCATGGAACAGCTCACTTGAATGTTACTTATTGTTCAAGCATTTGCCAGGCTGAAAATTCAAGTTTAAAAAAAAAGAAATAATTTCTTGATATTAGTTGTACAACAAACGTTTTAACAATCATAAAACCAATAAAGAACTGCAGGCTTCAAAATGTGCTATTTAAGTGAGGCAATTAAAAGCAATGGTCCAGTGTCAATAACAGCTTCTAGGGGTTGATGAAATAAATAAGCCTATTAAAATAAGTGGATGCTTAACTCGAATCTTCACACTATGTTGGGTATTATTTAGAACATTTCTGCTAGTTTGTAAATGATAATGTCATTGCAGTGTAATTTTCATCATTAACTGTCCAGAAGTCAAGAAGATACCAGCAGTTACAGTTACACAACATTTCAACCAACTGAATCTACTTAGAATTTGAGTTAAATGCAGATGCCAGTATGTTATCACACCACAACTTTCAGATGGTGACAACCACAGATATCATGTGTTATTACTAAGAGTTAAAGGAAAACTGGAGGGGCAAATACAAAGACACTTCCTTACCTAATCTTCTTCCATATTCCTTTTTTGTTTGCTTAGGAGCACCTTGCTAGGAAACTTGTTGGAAACTGCTACAGCAAACAACCAGCCCTCCAGCAAACAGCAATATGTCCTTGGGGAACAGCTGTGAGATCATTTATGTTATTCAAATATGTAATACAAACCCCATGGCTAGTTGGTTGGTTGGCTTTTTTTTTTTTTTAACTTGGGAAACAGGTTTGGGAGTGTAAACAACGGATTTCAGAAATCCTTACATTATAGTAAGTGATCTTGTTATTCTGTGATGCAGTTGAGTATGTGCAAACACATGAATTTGTCTACATCTGTCAAAGAATTTGTTCATACACACTTATAATTTTACAGCACCTCCCAAAACTGTGCAGGAGAAAAGCCAACAACTGAATTTTGCATAAGCAATGAGCGATACTGAAGTTTTCAGTCTGAGAATGGTAACTTGGAACATTTTAAATGAATCTTATTTTCTGTTTCCTTTAGATGTTGTAAAAGTCAGGGCTCATAAGACCATCTCCAGTCAGATACTTAAACTTCAGAATTATGGAATGGTCACTTAAGATGCCTTGAGATTAAAGCCTCATTTCTTTAACAGCAATGATTGAATAAGGAGGAAGGAGTGAGGGGACCACAGCAACTGGAGATTCATTTTTAGTCTGTGTAGGCAGATTCTTGTCCCATCCTGGCAGAAAACTGCAGAAACAGAAACACAAGTATGTGCAATCACTTGTAAGATTAGGACTCTCAATACAGTTTTTCTAAGGGAATGCTTGATTTCCTAAAACTTTAAGTATTTCAGTTTTGGATATATTTCTGATCTTCTTTGTTTTAAGCAGGTTTCATTGCCACAGTAGAGGTACAAGTCTTCTTGTGAGGTTTTGAAGCACATTAGCCGAAAGCTGAGTACTGTGAATATTTCATTTCATCCTGATGGCTGTTAGGTTAAATATTAACGTGCAATAAGCCACTATGCTTACAACAAATAATAACAATTTAATTGACAAAAAGTAATTCAAGTGTCCAATTTCTGTTTTGCTCAAAGGAAAATTTAGCCATTGACACCACTAACAGCAAAGTGGTTGAAACAGAGGGAACAGAAGCAATAGTCATGCAATCCAGATGGACCATAAACACTTCAAAAATCTACTTTACCAAAAATTTTTTGATGAAATAAAAGTGGTTTCCTTTTTAAAATAAATATAAATGAATTAACCACACATTTTAGCCGTCCTGACATGATTAGTTTGTAGGATAAATTGTGCAATGTGCCACTTGCGTTATAACTTGACGGGGAGTTGTATTTTACAGAAATGACAGATATTTAGGCTCCTGTGCATTTTTTTGTTTCATTTTAAAACTGGTCTCATGGGCTTTTCTTAATAAAAGTACATTGCTCTAGTTGTAAGTCATAAATAAGCCTGGGCTTGGGTCAGGGCTAGCAGAGGAACCCTGGACTCCAGAGGCAATGAAGAAATGCCAATGACATTTGACATCCTGCAAGTTTTGTGCATGACTTCATGGGGCTGGGTGGGCGGGTTGGGGTGGTTGCAAGCAGTTCAACAAACTTCACTGGGAGCCCTGGGAGCTTCACAGGAGGCAACAAAGTGCACACATTTATTAAAAAACACTGAATGTGGATCGTTAAGAACTCAGGAGGAACTTGAAATTACCCAAGAGAACCGCATTATAAGTGAGCACACCCTTCAAAACTGACCTCTTCTGAAAGGCTTTTAATCTCAGGCTGTCTCCAGACTTCCAGGTGGAATAACCTGACAGCTTTCCATCTTCCTATTTTCCCTAAATATTATGTGCTACTTACCTAAATACTATGCTCCCATTTCTTTGAACCAAAATGCCTAGGAGATTGTGCTGTAGAGAGGACAGGGCTGGAGAAGTCTGAGTTCTTCATTTTCAGTAGTTCCTTGCTAGGCTTGTAGTAATTAAAATGAATCACTGAACCCAGCTGAATTTTATCTTTTGCTCAAGCATGTCAAACATTTTTGTTCATTAGAAGTCACCAGTATGTGCTGCACTACTCTCTCCTTCCACCAGAACAAGAACAGAGCAAGCAGTAATACATGTACTAGGACTACAGCAACTAGATCTGCCAGTTCTGTTGTCATCAAGGGAACTGAGGCCGGCAAAGAGTAGTGGCTCATTCTGTTAAGCTCCCACTTCTATAAACCCTGTTTCTGTGGGGTACGAGTGGGTTTAGGCTTCAGGGGGGAGGTGTCAGCACTCCTGAGCACAGGTTCATGTAGCCCTTTCACTGAAGGGTCAAGTTTTCAACAAGCTGAAAAAGGCTTCAGGTTTCATGGTTTTATGACCTTTCATAAAACAAGGGGGGAAAATGTGGGGACCAGTGCTTGCTTGAGGATTACCTCAATCTCCTGCTGTCAGTTCCAGAAGCAAAGTCCATTATTATACCTCTGCTGCTGCCTTGAACAAGTTTCTACAGTGTAAATGAAACGATTCTTATTATCTGCCCACAACGGTGATAGATAAGTTTGCACTTTACAGAACAGCTCACTGCTCTCAATTGCCTCATCATTGATTTTCTCTAGGCCATGCCTCTCCTGTCATACCAGAGACAGAAAGCCTCCTTCCACGAGGTCAGTCTAGATGCAATGAATTTTACTGCTGCTGAAACTCACTTCATCCCAGTGGAAGTTTGCAGAGATAGAGCTAACGGAAAAATCCTGTTACATTCTCCTTGCTAGCTTTGCTATTTGCTTCCTGCAATCCACCCCCCTGTGTTCCCACTGAGGGTTTGATTTTTCATCAGGAAGAGAAAAACCCATCACATGGAGCAGAGCAGAGAGAGGATTGAGAAAGCGTGAGTCCCTCCACTGACTGGAGATCGGCCATATCATAACTGCATACCTGCTCACCCAGAGGCGCTGGCTGCGCATCGTCCTGCACCATATAAGATAGGTGTCAGTAGGAAATTAAGAGTGAGAGAACCTGAAGAGCTCACAGGATAAATGTGATTGCATTTTTAACAGCCACTAAAACTCAAGATCCTGAATCCTATATATATATAAAGTAAAACATTTCATTCCATTTAGGCTCAGAATTCCTTTCCCACTGATACTCCAAAATTAGAAACACATTTTCAGAGAAGGCTTAAGTCCCAAATAGATATGTAGCCTTCAGAAGGGCAGCTCTGTCCCTGCAGCCTTCTCATTTTCCTCTGAACAGCCATCTGTTTGGCCAATTAGATGGCTGGCTATTAAAAAACCAATCACAAGGAAAAATGGTATGATTTATACAGAATGGCTATATACTTTTTCTCCCTTACATACAGCAAGATGCACACGCTAACACCAGTCCATCTGCCTTATGACACAGATATACAGCCATCAGTTCCTCTGTCTGTCAAGCTTCAACCACACTATGCTTCCCTCCAACTTGAAGTGTGGTGATAATAAGAGCATGACAAATCAATCTTCTGCTGTGGCAAGTCCTTTGACGCTGCTCTGAGAGCAGTTTGAATTTGTTGGGAACATGAGATTAAAGGAAATCTGAAATGTAAAGATCAGACTGAATTATTTGCTGTACCTGAAATAACTGGGTGGTTCTGGACCAGTGAATGTGGGCCATTGTTGTCTTCAGCTACATCTACAAAATATCTAAAATAGATTATGAAGATGATAAACTCACATAATTAGTTACAGTTAATCAACATATGAAAGGTTTGCATTGTACTGTGATCAGTAAGGGTTTATCTGTGAAATTCTCAAAGATCACACAGAGTGAGTGGCAGCAGACTGTACTGAACTTTGGGAGACCTCCTCGCAAAACCACATCATTGGACCCTTGTTCTCTTGTCTGTTAGAAACTACAAGCAGAAGAGAGAGGATGTGCTCAGCCTGCAAAGGGAAAGAGAGTTGATTTCCAGTTCAGAGAGCAAGTGAACTGGGTGAACTACAGATATTCTGACCTTTCTTCCTGGAATATGAATTGGTTTATGACTAAAAAGTGTGGGGCTAGAGTTACAAAATGGGCCAGAAGGTTTAAATCAGATTGCAGTGCAAAACCCTGCTCTCCAGAGCAAATGTGGCAACCAGAGTATTAAAAAAATTGAACAGATTTGGATCTATGGTCTATGCAAATCTAGCTCTACTTACTGATTCCCTCTGTACCTAATTTGCAATCAGTCTGAACTGTCCTTGCACCAGAAGCTAATACACTCACTGAAGAGGACAGGAGAACCCTGCATAGTGCTACAAAGGGGTGAAATACTGCAGCAGACCAATATTACCTTACACACTGTCCAATTCCCTCCTCTCCTCCTCCTCTTCAATATATGTAATGTTAATAAACAGAAATAGTTAAAGTTTATAAAATTGTATTAAGACCCCCACAAAGTACCATGAAAATGTATTCAGAAAATCCCTCTTTTATTATTTTTCCAGACCTGCTGAAAATGTTTAATTATAATTAGAACTGCTAAGTAGCTTTGTAACTCACTTCCATATTAGGTGGTCATAATATTGGAAAAATAGAAAAATTCCTGTATGAATTTTGAGCTCTGACAAAATGACGGGAAATACAATACATACATCATTTAAGCACACCATGGAACAGAATGGAGCATCAATACACATATAAAAAATACAGAGGAATTTTTTGCTAAGGTAATTCTCAAAAAGCTGTATAACACAAACATCAATATATTTTGTCTATCCTCAGCTTGGCCAGTTCATTCTGAAGTATTTTAGTAAGGTACATGAATGATTATGAAGGTTGCCTTTGATGGTTGCTCATTGCCCTGAAGAAAATGTTTATGACCTGAATAGATTAATTATATTCTCCTCTTAAATATAATTCCTTCAGGACTAGTTATTGTTGAGTGAAAATGTGCCACTTTATATGCAAATAAAATGGACTGAGAGTGGAATAAAAAGTTCGGCATATAGCTACTGACAAATCATCTTATTATGTTTTATATTAGCAGATGGAACATCTTGTGGTATTAAATTTTAATAGACTTCAATGGAATGCAGTACTTGCTTCTTGTTTCTAGGAAATCTTAGTCAAACTTTCAATCACTTTCTGTTAGTCACCTTTGCTTCACTGGGAAAGGATTTTAACTAAATAGTAAGACAAAGCGATACATCAAATGCAAGAAAAATATCTAAAACTCATTAATACCTAATATTAGTAAGCCTATTTGATAGAAGTGACATAAATTAAAAATAGAAGCTAATGTAATCTTGAATGCTCTATAAGAGAGGATTCAAAGCAAATAATTCATATTAGTACAAGTCAATAGATTCAAAACACAGTGAAACCAGGGATAAACTTACAGTTAGCATAGCTCATCGTTAGACAGCCAGAGTTATTCCACTTTAGCCCTGCACACTTCAGTTATGCAAACATTTAGATATTCATGAGAAGAAGGAATCACAAGACACAGACTTTTGTCCTTAGTCTCTAGTTGCATGTCCAAAGATTGACTATCTGGTTACATGGCAACAGACAATTGGTGATAGCTTTCAGAAATTCAACTATTTTATCATTACCTGCCTACAGTATCAGAATCAGTTCTTGGTTTAACTTTTTCCATCTGTGAACAAAACTGAGGGTCTTCCATAAGATAAATGAGCACTGTGAATGTATTAATGGGCTGACATACTAAAACCACCTCTGCTATCCCGGGGATCTGCTTTCCAAGGAAGACAAGCTTGGAATGAAGTTGCATTGTTGCATAAATATTAAATATAAGAAGTTATCCATTCTTATGGCTTAAATTTGCTCTGGATTGAAATAAATACTTGAATTTAAATAAAGCATATAACATTAGTTGAATGGAAATAGGTGAATAAAATTTTATGGATTGGTTTAGTGTATCTTCTTCTCCCATATTTTTAGCCAAAAGTTTAATTAACATGATAATACAATTTTTTATATGGCATTAGTCAAAATCAGATGAAGTCAATGTCAAAGTAGGTGACAGAGCCAAGTCAGATGTAGAACTCTAGAACAGGCCAGGATAATGAAAAGAAAATCACCATCATAATGCTTTAACCATAGATGTGCCTTAACACAGCATTACTGCCCTTGAAGAATGAATTTTATTTAATCTGCTGCTAGGAATCCCCAAATACTGTTGAAGCTGAAACTATTTATGGCCTTTGAGATGCTCCCATTTCTCAGAAACACCCGCTCCAACAATGGGATCATTGGGTTCATTGGGTTCATCAGCACAGAATATAACATAAGCAGAATATATAACCTCTAAGTTACATTTACACTGCTAATGTGTTCATTAATGATACAGAATGATTACGTTCACAAGTGGGTTAGTTATTCATTTTGGGTGCCCTGCAAAGTACCACAAGCATAGTAAGGAATTAAAAAAAAGCTCACTGCAGAAAAAACACTGCAGTATGCACAGAAATGTATTTTAGCTTGTTCTCCCAGCCTCTCTCTAAATCCACGCACAGAAAACAAAAACTGGGAAAGGCCCTTTACTCACTAACACTCTGCTCATGTGGAAGGTATCACCAATCTTTGAATTCCAAAGAATTCCAAAGATAAATAAACAAATAGATATTGATAAACAAATGACCATGATGACAAAACTCTCCATAACATTTTAAGCTCCTCTTAATCAATCTGGCCAGACTGAAACAAAAGTAGAAATCCCCCCCCCAACCACCAAAAACCCCAAAACAAACAACCCCCCCAAGAAAACAAAACAAACAAAAAAAACCCAAACAGAACAAAAAAAACCCCACACCACCACCACCAAAAGAATACCCATACCCNCAAAACTCTCCATAACATTTTAAGCTCCTCTTAATCAATCTGGCCAGACTGAAACAAAAGTAGAAACCCCCCCCCCAACCACCAAAAACCCCAAAACAAACAACCCCCCCAAGAAAACAAAACAAACAAAAAAAACCCAAACAGAACAAAAAAAACCCCACACCACCACCACCAAAAGAATACCCATACCCTGCTGCACTGACATTTTGCATGCCACGTTACAACCCAGAGATCATTTTTATAGCTGTAATAGTCCTGTGAAAGTGGGGTGAAACTGCTGCTGGCATTCCTCAAGCTGTTGCAGCACTATCAGGAGCCTCTTTATTATGAGCAGATATTTGAGCCCATCATCTCCAATTTCCAGATAATGTACTAACTTAATCACCACTCTCAGCAATACAAAGCAGACAATCTGTCTTTTGTTCATTTTCTACATCTTAGAACAGTCGAGTTCCAGCCTTCTATACACCATCTTCTCCCACATCTGTCTCCCACTATATAGCTATTCTTTACAATTCCTGCCATGCTTATTTTTGTTGCTACATTGAAATCTTGTGCATAATTATGTGAGGTTGCTATGGAGATTATGGGTGATTTCTCATGAGGAAAATCTATTGTGTTTGAGATAATTCTGCATGGTAATGACCAACCAATCTTTCTTCTCCCCACCCCAAGGATTAGGAGGAACTACCTGCCTAGATGTTCACAGCTACAAGCTGAGCATCTTTTACAAACAGAAAAGTTTGTGTCCTGCACAGATGACAAGAATTTTGCTTCTTTTCAGCAGATGGATATGAACTGGTTTTCCAAGATGCTGATGTCCATCTTTTTGAAGAATGCAATAGTGGTAGTTTTAAAGTGTCTATAAAGTTTATTTTTTATTTTGGTGAAAATGTCTTTAGCCAATACTCATGACTTCCCACGAAGAAGATATGGTGCAGTATAAATTCAAACTAAGTAAAATGGAGTGGACAGAACCTTGAAAATTAAGTAGTCAACAGTACTTTGAAACATTATCTTCTTCATCCCCAGCTCTGCATCTTTTTCAGAGCTGGAAAAGCTTACAGTGTGATTGATTACGGCACATCAGTCACAAGCAATTCATACCGTCCAGCCTGGGCTCAACAATAGCTAGAGGCTTACACACAGCTTTCAGCCAAGGTCATGGGTTAGTCCTTCCGCACTCCAGCTAGCAACTTCACTCCTTCCTCAGGCTGCAACTATCCCAGAAAGTATACACATTTGCATAGCCTCAAACAGGAACACAGAAACATGCCAAACTTTTCCATTACAAAAGATCCAACTAAAGACATCTCAGGGATCTGGTAGGAAAATCCTTCTCACTTTAGGCAGAGGAGATAGGGCACAAAGACAGCAAATTCATGGGAGCAAAGAAATGTACTTACAGAAACAGGGCTCCATAAGGAAAGCACAATTCAAGGCACTGCTCGAAAAGAAAAAAAAAAAAAAAAAAA
>NDXB01005539.1:29232-43214 GCA_002631895.1 Agapornis roseicollis | reverse complement strand
ATCCCCCCCCCCCCAAAAAAAAAAAAAAAACAAACAAACCAAAACATCTAGCAAACAGAGCAAGGACTTGAGTAGGACACTTAAACTGCTGCTGGCTGTAGACTGACACCTGATCTGTGAAGTGAAAATAGGCCAGATTTGAGAAGTTACCTTATTATAAAGCCATATGGCAACCATCACCGCAACTGGTAGGTGCAATACATCACCCAAACTTTTAAAAAACAGGAAGAAGCTGAAATACAGAACCTTGCCCATTGCTTCCTGAAGACCAGCAATAACTACGTAAGAAGCTGAGAAACTGATAATATTCATTTTCTGTAGCTCAGAGAAAAGCTTGTTTGGTTGGTTCTGGCTGGTTGGTTGGTTTTATCACAGAATTCTGTTGTAATAAATTCAAGCTTACACTGCTGAAAGGGTGTTAAATCTTGGGGTTCAGCAGGAATTGAAGAACTAGCTACTGACCATTTGTTTTATTTATTTAACCTTCATAGGAGACATGTAGGGCTGAAGCTATCACAGTTGTGCCTACAAAGGTACATCATTCATGAGTATTCTCTATCTGACACTAGTACAAAGGGTATGGAGTATCACGGATGTTAGAGACAGTGAGAAAAGGACTGGGCCAAAACTAAAATTACTTCTTTTCATCATGGAGACAAAGTAATAATTTTCTTTCCCTTTGTCGTGGTTTAAACCCAGCCACGCATCTTGTTCACTCACTCAACCCCCCTTTCTTGCCCTCCCCCTGCTGCTGGAGGGATAGGGAGGAGAATCAAAAGAATGCAACTCCCACAGGTTGAGATAAGAACAGTTTAGTAACTAAGGTATAACACAAATCACTGCTGCTGCCACCAATAATAATAATGGTAAAGGAAATAACAAAGGCAGAGAATACAACACCTCACCATCCACTGACAGATAACTCACCCCACCCTGCCTGACCGAGCACGGATCAACACCTCCTCCAACCCCCAGAGAGAACTAGCCCTTCTGGGTACCTCCCAGTTACATCCTGGGCATGACGTGCTATGGTATGGAATACCTCTTTGGTCAGTTTGGGTCAGGTGTCCTGTCCCTGCTTCCTCCCCACCTCCCCTCCTCCCTGGCAGAGCATGAGACTCACAAGGTCCTTGCTCAGACTAAACATCAGTTCCCAGGCTGAGTCAAAACACAGAGCTGCACCAGCTACTAAGAAGAAAAAAATGACTGCTACTGCTGAACCCAGGACACCCTTTCACATACTGAAAACAAGGTTTCATAAGAGTTTTTGGCATCTAATCCACATTTTATTACTCTCTTCACTAACTCTGAGGAAATATGTAGCTTACTTTAGTGAAAGTTCACTGTAGATTATGGTAGCTTGAAAGTTGTGTGATGAAACCCAAAACCACTCTCTGTACTTGAAATTTTCCATTTCATTTCTAAAGAAAAGTGAGCCAAGCTCACAAATATTCCTATAAAGTCAGGCACGGAAGGCAGGATAATACATCTGAGTTTTGGTTGTCACAAATAACTAAAACTCGAAGCCAAACAAACATCAGTTGAGAAAAAGCTCACAAAACCTCTGTTACACTTCTGACTTGTCTACCTGCTTTCCCAGAGCTTCTTTGGCTGAAGAACATCCAAAGAAATGTACCTCCTCTATCTTACATGGAAATGAATTAGACAAAATGTGTACAGAGCATTTTAAGAAGTATTAAATGAGATTCAATGTAACTGCATACTTGGCCACATTTATGCAGATTAAATAAGAAATATGTAAAGTAAGAAAGGCTACTGTGCTGCTCTGGAGATCTCACTTTTGTGCAGACAGCAACACACTTCAGGAGATACTTGTAGCTTTTGCTTATGGCTGTCCTCACCACAACAATTCATCTACAGAGCAGCATAGTCTGATTTATTTACTCTAGAAAATAATCTACCAAGTCTGACCCAGTAATACAGATTACAACTGTTTATGTATGTTTGAAATAGTGCTCTAAAAGGTGAGCCTTAGTCTCTCTAGAGCATGAAATCAGAAGTATATGTACCGATATACTCTGAAGATACTTTGTGGATACCCATCATAGAATCATAGAATAGTTAGGGTTGGAAAGCACCTTAAGATCATCTAGTTTCAGCCCCCCTGCCATCTACAGTATGAGAAGAGAGAATCCATTCATCATGGACTAGATTTTTTTTATATATATAAACCAATCTATTTCTGTAAACTATCATTATTTGTGTTAGAACAGATCAGTGAACTGATAAACACATCTGTAGAAGCCAGATGTGCCTTTCTTTACCATAGCAAAGCCTGCCTGCTCTGCACCCTCAGATATGCAGTTAGCCCTCTGTTGAATAAAGGCAAGTTCCCTAGATGTAGTGAAGCTACTGTCCATGTGTTAGAACCTTTGGTAGCATGTAAAGGTACAGACTTCTAAAGTTGGTTTGATACTTGCCTTGCAATAATTAAAAAAGTGTTATAATGAATTAATATAGTAATCACATAAATGCATCTTATAAACAGTTTGTGGTACGAAAGAGTTCCTTCATCATTACCTAAGTATTCTATCAAATGAAGATTTTTATATGTAACCTGAATCCCATGGTGTGTATTATTCACCATTACAGTCACATACTGCTTGGTATTTAATTCCTTCACTGTGTGAGTGTATCACTGTCAGCATTGGTGATGCACTGAGAAGGATCTATGGCTATTCAACCAAAGCAACTCATGGTACCGGTGAGATGATTTAAATACCTGACAGTAGGTACCTGGGTATCTAAACCTTCTGGTCTAACCAATCTGAAGCCAGAAGCTGTGCTGAAGTAAAGGGCAGAATCCCAGGTGAGAGATCCAGTCCCCAGGAGGCAGACAGGAGACCTCCTCATTAGGTAAATTCTAAGGTATTGCTTGTCTTACTCTTGTTCTTCATACAGAAAAAACCTCCAACTTATTTTAGGCTAGAAAAATATTCAAGCACCTCAAACGTACTTGAGGAGTGTAATAGTAGCTATGAAGAGAAATATGACAAGCACTAACAGTTTTTCTGTGGACATGCTCACAACATGGCATGATATCACGATTTTGTTAGGTAAGACTTAGGAGATTGCCATATTTCATCATATTTTGTATTTACAAAGAAAGCACACACAGGTCCTCACAGTGAGGTCCTTGACCACAGCTAAGGTAAAACCTCTCCCTAACCTTCAAGAGGGTGATGAATCCAAACTGAGGAACAGCAAACTGAAAACAGAAATAATTTTTAAGCTGTCATTTATTCTGATATCCCTTGTGAGCTTGATACTACTAGAGTTTCATTTCACATGCTTTTAACATTTAAGGGTTCTCTTGGTAAAAACCCAACAGTTTTCTCTAAAGCATTCAGGGACAAAGACTTTTGGGACTGTTTTGTATGCAGAGCTTCTCTGCACTGGGGTGGGCAGGGAAGAAGGGTCAGACTCAGGGCTCCTATCCCATCCTCACCCTTCTCCCCATGGACACTTGCATCCACTGACACTTTGCACTCATCTGTGCCTTCTCCATCTCCTTCCTCTCCCAATGTTCTTTATAAATACTGTTATTTCCTGGTAACTCACTGTGCTATTTGTGCTGGTTATACTATTTTGTTTACATTTAAACTTCCTCTTTTTTATAATTCCCTGGATGTATTTATGTTCACATCGAAGAGTAATCCCCTGGGTGTAGAGCAGCACACTGGGAAGTTCTGGAGAGCTTCCTGGCCAAGGAGAGCAGCTTGTTCCCATTCTATTTAAAACTCTATGTTAGTTATCTCCAAGATAACATCAGATGCTGACTTACATGGATCAAGGAGAAAAATCCAGTTCTCCTTCATTAAAAGTGTTCGCCCTATTCTGCCTGAAGCCACTATACAGTAGACATAAATTTCAGAGCTAATGAATGGCATCTCAAGAAGCCAAGCTGTAGTGGAGAGCATACTAGATTTCTGCCATGAAACTAATTTCTGTCTTTGCTGAATCCTGGATAAACAGAGATTCTAAATGCTGGAACAGTGTCAAGGGTTTTATAAAGCTGCCACCATTTATTCAGTCATGCAGCAGAGTTTAAAAGAGTCTAAAGAAGCGTGTGCTTGTAAATTACTCTGTGGAGTGGGGGACCAGAAAATGTGTGACTGTTTTGTGTAATTAAGAGGGAACCAAGGAAACTATTAATAACATCTGAGACCTGGGTTATTAATAGCCCATGTTATTTCTGGAGCTAAACAGGCAGTTATCTTCAACTTCACATCCTTAGCTTCACAGATCCATTTGTGGCTTTGGCTCTGCTCACCGGAGGTACCTCTGTGCAGATCACATGGCTTCATGCACAGCACAGAAAGAGTAACCAATGCATCTGTCTGCCAGAATGGATTCTGGCTTTTAAACATGGTTTGTCTCATTGAATTCCAAGTTAGAAGTACAAAAAGTAACTGGAAACTGGTAACTGGAGTGTAAAGAAAGAACAGATTAATGTCAGGCAAGAACAAAAAGCCCTAGTAGTGATGCAAGTGAGATTTTCTATTCCTGGTCTGTCTTTGTACCGTGTAAGATGTCTAAAACAGAGCTTTGGCAACTAAAAGACTTTCCACTTATAATTTTCCCACTCTCCCTTCTCCTTGTAGTTACATATCCTATAACAGGAAGATTTATTGAGGCACGTTCCAATAAATGCTGTGCATTAGCTACAGCTATATATATATCCTTAACGTGTCAATCCTTGAAGTTCTGTACTTCACACAAATTTTTATTACCGGAGCCCAACTCTATAGTTCTTACACTAACTGCTCCCTCACTACAAGCCATGAAGCCTTTGCCAGGGTTAAAACTTAGAGGTAAAAACTATAAACTCCCAATCTTGAAAGCTTCAGTCGAACAACAGACAGAAAATTTGCTATGCAACATGGTCCTCTTGGCAGGACCCAAGCTAGAGGATGCTCTGCTACAAAGGATGATGCAGACTCTTTGCTTTAGATAACCACTGAATTTAAAAGAAAAAACACCTCAGAAATGGAATGTACCTATCTATTACATACTGCCAATGCTTAGTAAATATTTTGCAAAACATGTTTGTTTATTATTGTAGGCAGAATAGTGCTGGACTCTTCATTAGAAGGGTCTGGATGGTGTTTGTCTGCACCCTCCAAATCAGCCACTAGCATACAGTGCGCAAAGCACCTCTGCACTCAGCTCACTGTCTGCTGTCCAGCCCCATTTGAGGCAGCTCCACTCCTTATTCCATGAAGGCTTCATATGTACCAGAAATGCAGCATTCCACAACTTATGCCAGGCTCCATAGACATGGAGGTCAGACGTTGCAACACCCCAGACTTCTGTAGGCCCCATTCTTAAATGCCATTCTTGGAGAATGGAGCAGAGTTCACACAACAGAATTTTCCCCTTCCCTCATGAAGCTCCATGTGAGCTGATCCTTGTTGCTGCAGTCTCTGCTCAGACAGCAACAGGAGCTGAATGAGGTATTCCCCTGCATAAGACGTGAGCCTTTACTGAGGCTCAAGGGTAAGGTTTTCAGTCCAGGAACCGAGAAAGCATCTTCATACCATCCCTGAGATGGTGGCAAAAAGATAATATTAAGTGCTGAGGGCCAGCTGAAAGGTATGGCTCTATCTCAGCCTTTGATTCATCCTGGCCCAGCAGATGCACTGGGAAACACTGCATGGCACAGCAACAGACTTAACTTTTCTCATGGGCTGGTGAGTTCAGGGAACTTAGGGGGGAAAAAACAGCTACCTGATAGATTTTCCTCAGGATTATAAACTTACAATTAAGATTTTCAATGAAGTAATTAAAAGTATGCATTAAACTGAAGTCCTTGCCACAAATGTGACAGATTATTAAAGCATTATACAATGAAGCATAAACAACAATATGCTTCATTTGTCCATTTACTTTACAGTTAGCTGAAAAAGTATTTAGGTCATTACATTTGAAATGGCATTGCATTAACTCATCTCTCAATACAATATCCAGATGTTAGCAGATCTGCTAGGTTTGCTAGTGCCTCCCTGAAAAGATAAAAGACGTTCTGATTACTATGACAAACTATTTCATAGAAAAGTCATTCATAGGTATTTTGGTGGCTTCTAAATAGATGTCAAATGTCAAGCCACAGTTGAACTCAGTGATGTAGAGAATTGATATAAATTGATACAAGTTAAGGAAGAGGTGAACTGATGCTGGAAGTACAGCTGTCTGTATCGATGACTGATAGTGAGGATAGTGATGAGGGGCAAAGAGGTTTGGTTGATGCCAGAAATGTGATTTCAGGATGTCAGATTTGAAAAATGATCCCACAGAAACACAGCCAAGACCTGGAATAAGAGAGGAAAGATTACAGATGAACATACAAGAGATAAATGATAACAAATGCCAAGCATGAAAGAGGGAGAGGTGCCTTCACAGAGCCTCTTGTGCATGAGCTGGAAGTACAATGCTGGGAGCTACACCCAGGAACCCTATGGTGTGCATGTACACTGTTAGTATTGACAACACTCGAAATTTACACCACAAGGGGAAAAAAAAAAAGCCATAAAAATAACAAAGTTCTTGAAGACACATTTTATAAAACCAAGACAAATCCAGGATTTAGATGTATGTCAGGACTGGAGTGGAAAATAATACAAGAGACATTTCCTGGTCTGCATTATACTTGTCTCGCTTTCCATATTGCTCCATCAAGCATGCCAGCAAAGATTCTTACTCCTAGTTAAAAAATGTTTTAAATTGGGGGATTTTGCTACACAGATCAGGTCTCTCTATCTGACCTGTTTCCTCAGGACTTTCAAGCTTGCACTACTTCAGTTTACACCATACACAAGTGATGGATGGTAAATGGAGTGAGAAAATTAATAGTACCAGAACTGACCTCCACGAATACATGTACACATAGTATGTGAAGTAAAATTTCAGTTTTGAGAAAAGAGATGTAACATACTTAATGCAAGTAAAGCTGAGTATACATGGGGCATGGAGCACCACTGTCCTTGAGCTCCACCAGCACCTGCTGTCTCATGCAGCGCAGTCCACCAGCAGTCTGGCAAAGCTAAGTTAATGTTTGCTAGCCACCAAAACTTTGTAAAATCATGTCCCCAGTCAGTAGCAGTACAGGGAATACCCACCTTTTATCAGTCGCATTCAATGAGTGTAATTTTTCATCCTGTTTTTCCTTTAATTCCTTCAATCAGTGTTTTCTTGTATGTGCTAGATTAGGTACTGTCATTGAGTAATAAATATTCTGCCAAACAGATGGTTATTTGATTAAAATTATTGGGGAGCTGGATGGATTTCTGTGCCTGTGACTGCATACTGTGACCTCTCATCTTTTGAATACCTATCAATTAAAAATAGGAGATACGTACATAAGGCCAGAAATATCTCCAGTGACTCACCTGACAATCAGCACATTCAAATGTGATTATGGAGAAAGACAAACCCTTTGAGCCAGCCGGACCTTACTGCAGAATATCTGAAGGCTTTAGCAGGCCTGTCATTGTATGTGCAATCCAAGCTTTCCCTTTCCCATATGTCTGGCAGTCTGCAGATAGACCATAAGGAATCACAGCAAACTGCAGTAGTGAAGTTCCATCGCTTTCTAGGGTGAATCCAGTAAAGGGTTTGACAGGCTTCCCCTGCTATTTGTGACACCAGTTCCACCTGTAAGGTGCTACTTGACTGCTTTCCATAAAACAGACTATTCACAAAGCCTTACTTTACTCTTATATATGACATAAGGGGTACTTAGTACAAGTGAAGATTTATTTACAAATAAATAGACCCTTCCATCCCTTCTATTTTTGTAAGTAAATTTCTTTTACTGTACACTGCTGACACACTGCATTTCTGTTCTGGCTTCTAAAACCACATAGCTATTTATGAGTTTATTTTCCTACTAAGCTTTGAAGATATTCAACATAGTCCATATAATACATCTTTTAAAATACCATTTTATGTCATATTTTGGAGCCTGAGGAGCGGATTGCACAGGAGAAATGAACACAGTAAATGAAGGAGTTTGAGAAGGATTCAAGTCACATTTCAAACTAAAATCCTCAAACTGGATTTTAAAGCCCCAGTCTCAGGGAGGTGTTGCCATGCAATTTTATTTCTGTCCTAGGCGGGGCCAAGGATGAAAATACAATCCAAACAAAATACAAATTACAAAATTCTTGCCCCAAAACTCAAACTGAGTTGAAGCTATATCCTATGCAGAGATATTATCATTAGGAAGGACTACATACACAGGACTGGAATATCAAGAAAGTGCAGGAACTGGGTCAGCGTTATATTATTGCCACAAAATCAGAGGCACCCCTGTTTATTTACAGGAAGGTGGCTGATTCTACATGAGGATAACATACTGCATTAATAGACACATCTGTGTTTCTTTCCATGGCAAAATTCCTTTTGATGCTAAAGGAAACTATCAGAAACACAAAATGTAACTAAAAAAATTGTTTACTGTAGCATTTGCAAGGCCATCCCATTGAAACCCATTTTGTCTTACACAAAATATGATTACATTATATTGCCTGCTTATGCTGTGTGGTTATTAATCACTTTTAAGGCCAATTTGTGAACTTGGCTTAGAAATCTGTTCTTACATTTTGCTGTTCTCTTTGACTTAGTTTAAATTGATAAAAAAAACCCAAACATGAAAAACAATGCCAAACAGATGTTGCATTCTTTTTCTAACTAGCGTGAAGCCTCAAACTCCTTGCTTCATACAGCAGACTTAACATGCAATTTTTAGTTTCATTTAATCACAAAGTGAAATTTTGTTCCTCGTAAGCTTCTGTTTCCACAGTTAAACAAAACCAGACGCCAAAAGGAGCATCTTCTCCATTTGAAAATCCCCATTTTCCTGCCAAACATTTGGTTTAGTTCAATCACACAGAATAGCTCCAGGGTTTTCACTGCTTAAATAGGAGTATGACATTAAATGGCAACTGCCTAAAAAATAGTATGTTGATTGTTATATTAACGTTAATGATCATTCAACATTAAGTTTCCCCCAAACTACAATACTGCCTTACAAGTTTCTGAGATGCAGATTAAAAGTGTTTCTGGATTTGTTCAAAATGTTTCATATGCATGCATAAGGAAACATTTTCTCCAACTACAGTGAAACAAACAGGAGAATCAAATTAACTTCATTGTATTTATTTTATTTTGTAACCTCTGGGCCAGATTTAACAATAGCTCTATCTGATTTTAGTCTGTGTGACAGAACATTAAAAAAACATGGTATTTATTTAATTTAGCACTCACTACTTTTTGAGCAACAAATGATAACTTCCTGCTGATTCTTATTTACTATGAGCTATTCATGGGAATTGTGCTTTAAATAGCTGAAGTCCATAGGATGTCAAAATCTGGAACTTGCACTGGAATGCACACAGATCTTATTAATTAACAAGGCCTGGGAAAATAAATGAGATAGAGAAAATATATGTGGGCTCTGGCTTCAGCATGAGAACAGAGCCTGAATTCAGGTTCAAAGCCAAATCAGAGCTAACATTCAAGTATGCATGGAATGAGGTCCCTAGCAGTGGTTACTGTAAGATTCCTAATCTGACAGATATATCTCTGGATATTTTGTCCATTTCTAGCCAACTCAGAGCAACTTGCTTGATTCCTTTGTCTCTTTATTCACCTGGTTTTTAAACCCAGTGATTGATATCCCAGTCCTGCAAATTTGAACCATTCACTGAAGATGGTCAGGCTTTCTTAGGGAATGATGTTACCAAGAAGAGGTGCTATTGCAAGTTGTCTGCATGTCACTAAATGCTGTGCTTGTTTTGGAGCTAAGCACAAAGCAAGGAGTTTGTATCATGGCAAGTCGCTCTCTGCTACTTGAGCTTTTATTTTCATATGAGAGGTAAAACTGAGCACACTGTCCACTCACAGCAATGAAAAATGATAAGGCTTTGAATCTTGCCCCAGCTTCATCTTAAACTGCATTTTGTTCACCTGCATATGTACTTCCTCCTAGTTAATGCTTACTGCACATTTTGCAAGAACTGCCAAATGAATTAATAGAGGGTATCTTACAGTCATGATATGGCTGGGCTTCATTTGCAAAAGAAATGATTGTTCTTTCAATAACAGCCAAAAGAAAATGTAACTGCTAATTGTACTGACTGTCCTGCTAGGCCTTTGTGACTCTTCCCTGGGGAATGGGCTGATAATCTCTGGGGTTTTTAACCAGATTTCCTAAGTATTTGCACAGCTTTGATGCACGGGAAAATATGCTCAGTACATCTCTTCCAGCAGAAAGTCCTCTATGTCCACACTTCTCCCAGTGTGGAAAAGGGCAGAAAGTCCAGCAGAAAGTCCTCTATGTCCACACTTCTTTCCAACAAGCCTGAGAACATGCATTTCTGTTTCAACCCCTGCATACAGACTTTCTGTCCTAGCTTTGCCCAAACCCCAGATTTGAGGGATATTTCTTTTCTTTTCTTTTCTACATCAGGTTTTTGTTTAAAGAAAGTCACTGTCCTTTTGAAAGCTTGAGGGCACATAAAAGCCGTCTCTCCATATTAAGGATCCCAGCTGGGAAAATCATAGTTGCATTTCCTGCATCAACACCAGGAAAGCAGGAACATAAGGTCACCACTAGCAGCATAGAGCACATATAACCCACGGTCAGACACTTGCCCAAAAGAATCAAATTCAACCTATGTGATCACAGCAAAGACTTTGAATGCAAAAGTTATATGATTTTTTTTTTTTAATAGCATTTCAGAGTATTTTCCTTCAAGCAGATGAGAAATTAAAGATCTCAAAAAAAAAGTCTTAAAATATCTCTTTTGAGTTCTCAAAAATATTGTGACTTGAATTCATCAATGCCTGCCCTGCTCCACACCCATGTATATTGTTGCATCTCTCTGTTTCAGTATTCCTTTATATTCTTAAGCATTGTTTGAAGTAGGTTGTTTGAACTGTATTTGCTGTAGATAATGAGTTCCATATACTGGATTCGATTCCTAGCTCTATTTTTCCTTTCTGAAAAACTATATTCAGCTTGGAAGCCTTTCCATGCACAGAATTCCCTCCTGGATTAACAAGGTTGATGTCACCACTGTGCAATTCCGGGTTAAGCCGCAGTAACTCCCCTGATCTCAATAAAGCTGTAACAGCAGAAAACTCCAGTAACACAACAGTGAGTCACACCCAGGCAGCTCTACATGTGGAAGGGCTCTGGATGTGTCCAAAGAATAATCATCAAATGCTTTTCATTTTTTACCAAGTGCTGGCTGCATTGCACAGCTAAACATGGATTCAATATGCCAGTGTACACCTAAAAAACCCACACAAAGCAAAAAAAAAAGAGTTGATTTTTATATTAGTGGTCTACATACAGCAATGACCTGAAGTTACTCTGAGATACCAAAGGTTATCATATTAAAGGCAGCAAAATTGGTTATATATTCCTGATTAGATGAAGGCACGGCATATTAAACCTTAATCAAATAGTGTTGCATATGGCTTTCTTTTCAGTTTGGTACCTTGGCTATGGCACTATGAGACGCTTCAGTTTTTATCAAGAACATGCCTGTGATTTCTGCCAAAGAACAAAACCAGGAATTCTGTGTTGTGCCCAGTGTCTGCAGAACCAGGCAATGCTGATTGTGCATCAGTTTGTGCATATATATTAGCCTTTTGTGCATATATATTAGCCTTTCCTCCTTCCATAACCCTCTTCTTTTCCTGTAACAATTCATACAGAGAGACTGCTAACCAAAAAGAGTGCAAGGAATTTCCCAGCTTTAGAAGCAAAACCACCGAATTCAGTGTGCCCTGCACCGTTCTATTTAAAGCACTGGCAATTGAGCCAAAAAACTACTGTCCATGAGCATTACATCACATGTTGTCACATTTCTCCAAGGCTATATAAAGCTGTAATATGTTCATTAATGAATTGTGTGGTATGTTCAGTCCATATGGCACACTGAAATTGTACAGTGCAGTGCTGGAGTTACGGGGGTACATAACAACCACTGTTGGACATATATATCATCACACGTTTATGAAACGTCTCCCAAGGAGACTTCATGTTAAAATAAACAGTGAATATTTAATCACTCGCTCTCCTGTGTGCTTGTTACAATTTGGTTTATATATTATTGCTTTATAAAATCATTTGTGCTAATAACCCAAAATGCCAACATATTTTTTATTTTCCACTGTGCCCTAATTTCACTACTGCTGTGGGAATACAGACAAGGTGATTGGCTCCTGTTGTTTTGTTTCAAAAGTTCCAGCTGTTGACTGATCACTCTCTTGGAAAAGCAAACATGGCTGTTTCCCATATCTACATGACATTTTCTTATTTCCAAATATGAAACTACAGGAATCCAAGGCAGTTAATATGTCAGGTTTTATTTACATAGCTCTTCAGTTATCATGTGGGGCAGCATCTCTGCCCAGCCTTTTGATTATAGAAGGATTTTGTTAAAACACAAAATGCTAGGGAATGGGTTAAAGTATGCGGATAAATTTAAACAAACACATAAACAAAAAGCAGAACACTTGGGCTATCTCTGCACATTATGGTAAATGAACCCATAATCTCCTAATACCTCTGACAACGAGGTCTCTCCATTAGCTAATAGCCAGTTTTAAACACAGTCTTATGATAATTCTACCAACTAAATAAACATTTTAAAATGAACACAAACACATGTGCATAATCATTCTGATTTACAAGGTAGAAAATGTACAATATTATGTTTCACTGCCTATTTTTCAGTCATTAAATTTTGAACAGTATAAGCCTGCATGCAACTGTGTGACCCGTGATAAAAATACCCCCTTGGAGTTAAACCAGCTGTGAGTTACCCACCCAGCTTCCTCACGAGGTGCTGCACCTACAGAAGCTGCCTTTCTGGAGAGCAGACAGACCTACCTTTAAGAACTGAAGAAATGATAAGCCACACAGGTCATTGTACTGGGCTGGGTCATTCAGGCTCCTGCAGCCACTCATTCTGGCTATGAAAATGCGAGATGTGCTCAATCAGAAAAGCAAGACTGTGCTTTTCTCTTCAGCCTGAGTGCAGCTGCCTTTTCTCTTCTTGTCAATATTTAACTAGTTTGTCAAGTTGCATTATATCGCCTGTCCTAAATCCTACTCCTTTAATTCCAACCAAGTGGGTGTGCTTCCAACTCAGCCTCTTAGTCAAATATCGATAACTTATCAAAGTCATTTGTTTGACCTGAAAGGTTTCTTCCTGAGAGTGTTATCACATATGTGGGATACGGTGTCCAAACCATTGTATCAGAGAAGCCAACATGGTAAACAAACAGCCACGACTTCCGTGTTCCATTGCAACATGCACAGAAAACATGGACTCTGTTGGATTTTCAGCATTTTTGGATTGTGGCTTATTTACCATAACAAATGAATGAAAAATATATAAAAACCAATACTTTTCAACTGATTACTGTAAAACAACAAGCTTTTTCAGACTTTTTTTGGAGGCTGGTGCCTCTGCAGGGCTGGTCCCACCCTCAAATGTGGCCTGCAGCTGCCCTCTTCCCGCAGCAACTCTGCCATGAGCAGAGCTTTTTCTGCTGACTGCAAACAAACCGTTTCTGTTTGGCCTGTTGAAGATGCAGCTACATGCTACTAGGAACAGATCTGTATGAATTCGTGTTTTGTTCCACTTACGTACATTTATTTGGAGACTATGTGTGTCTCTCAGGCACAGGCAATTTGCCAACAGCATCCTCAATGGAACAAAATTTTGCTCTCCGAATTTCAAGGCACTAATAATATCAGGCAGTAAAAACAATGATACAAAGCCCATATGGTGCTCTAAGCTACAGTAGTTAACATTAAAAAAAAAAAGAATCTATTATTATCAGCCCACTGCAATATTTTGTCTCAGAAAGAGCAATGTTTTAAAGAAATGTTACAATGTCTCAAGTTTGGTGGTTTTTTTTTTTTTGGGGGGGGGGGG
>NDXB01005539.1:11019-29154 GCA_002631895.1 Agapornis roseicollis | reverse complement strand
TTTTGTCTAAAAAAGATCAATGTTTTAAAGAAATTTTACAATGTCTCAAGTTTGGTGGTTTTTTTTTTTTTGGGGGGGGGGTGAGTTTTTTGTTGTTTTGGTTTTTTGTAGGGGAGTGGTAGTGGGGTGGAAATACTGACCTTTAACAACAAAACTTTCTTATTCCAGAAAGGGATAGGATGCAAAAAAGCTATGGGATTCAGAATAATATATGCAAGTATTCCCCACACAGTTCTTCCCTGTCCTCCCTCTAAGCTTCTTCACAAAAAAGGGATATTTGAGCCAAGGACCTTAGTTGAACCAAATCATGGGAGAAATGAGATTCACACTACTTGCAAGGAGCAGGGAAGGAACAAGAAGGTGCAGTCTACCCAGTCATATTCCCCAGCTTAACTTCTCAAAATTTGTGGCTTCTGGGCATTTTCCCATGTCTTTGATAATACAGAACACTTATATCCCTGCAAAGTTATTTAAAGTTATCTAGTCATTATTAATAACCAAATCAGATCTGAAAATGTCTGTCTACCCCTGTCTGTACATACTGAGATCTCAAGTTATCAGGTCAAGGTCATTATAACTGTGCCTGACCCAAAGGCTGCTGAAGCAAATGGAAGTTCTCTTGTTCATATTCTGGGCTTTGGCCTGGGCCAGGCTTCACACATACAGCTATACCAGAGTCACTCAGGGTTCCCTACTTCCATTCCCATGCCTCTGACTCCAAGAGACAGACTGTGTGTCCAAAAACATCACAAGACGGTTCAGGGTTGATGCATGTATGATGCAGTCTTGCTCAGTATATGTTTTCAGATCACCAAAACCTGGTAGAAGCTCAAATCTGCCATTCAGATAGATGGCCACTAACATTCAGGTTACTGAAATCGTATATGCAATTCAAATGATTATTTTAGATATAAAGGGATTCTTAACCAGTATACAATATCTTGAGCAACTGACTTTCCCACCCACTTCCCCAGTGCTTCTCTGAAACATACAGCCTGCACTGAAATAGATGCTGAGCCTCAGTCAAAAGCAATTCTGTAGTTCTAAATCCAAAGCATGCACAATTGGTCTCTGAAACTAGTGGAAAAAATGCTACTCTCTTAAAGCAAGATATTTTAGTCTTCAATAAATATTAACTGACATGCAATAGTCATAGCCAAAGCAGCTGACCCATATTTCATAACCTGTGGAGCTCTGCAACAGGGAAGTTTTCTTTGACACTAACATTAGAAGCACTCAGCTGTCAGGGGGTTGTGAGCCAGATCCCAGTGCAAAACTTCTCATCACCACATGTGGCCTCAACAGGAAGAAGTACATTGGAGCTTACTTGACAGAAGATTTTAATGTAGTTCTTTACATTTTTTAGTTGGTTAAAAAGGGAAAAAGTAGAGACATCCAATTATAGCCCTCAGTGCCATGGGTTAGTGGTGGCCTTGGCAGTGCTGGTGTAAGGGTTGGACTGATCTTAAAGGTCTTTTCCAACCTGGTTGATTCTAAGATTCTATGTTTTATTAAATGTTGTTTTTTACTGGGGAAACTGTTGTAGACTTATCACTAGCAGGACATACAATCGCAGGGAGGAAGCAGCCACTGGGGAGGGGGAGGAGGTTGTCACAAGGATATTGTATGATTCACCTAGCTGTTGGGATTACAAGATAACATACATCAAGTTGTCATGAGGTCATCTTCAGTGTAATTGAATTGCTATTTTCAAAAAACTATAATTGAATGTAACTTTAGTGAAAATTACTTAATACCTGAAATCTGCAGATCTGAACAAGAATGCTAGACATCAAAAAATCTATAGAAAACACTACAGTCGTTAAGAGAAAACCAGAATGGTTTTCTATTATGAAACTAAAACACTGCTAAAATTTCCAGGGTCGCATTGAAGTTTGGGTGTTTCTTGCTTTTCTGCAAATAAATAATTAGATTTAAAGTTTACAAACAAAAAGAGGAGTGCAGAAAATATGAAAATAGTCAAATTCTGCCTAATAGTCTAAATAATACAATATACTGTGGACCTCAGAAAAAAATTCTACAGATCTGGTACAGAAAAATCTTTGTTTACTCACTGCAATTCTGACCCCTTTGTTATTATTTATTTATTTAAGTACTGCATGAACTTCCCCAGCCAAGCTGTTCAGGTTGCCAACATGAATAGCTTTCCACAGCTGCTGCCAACTGATGTCTCCCTTGACAGTATTCAGAGCTGAAGACCAAAAATTTCACATAGAGCAGAATTAGCTCTTTAATAAATGGGTCTGTGGAGCAGTTCAGCCTAGTGTAAGGCAGCTGCTTCAGTGCTGTTTCATGGCTCCTGGCAATTGCTTCCAAAACTTGCCATTGCCACAGCATCCATGTCAAAGAGTTACCCAGTACAATGAGTTACTTCCATTGCCAGTCCCATTTTTGCATTCTTAAAAATATTTTAAGTGAAATGGGGACCTTGAAGGCTATATTCATGTTGTTCAACATTCTGTGTTGTTTGGGGAATAAGAGTAAATTCTGACCTTTCAATCTCATTGAAGATTTTTCATCCTTTTCCTTAAACAGATTTATGCATGTTAATGGTTTTGCACATGCAAACATGCAAACATTTTGTGGTACACACCACAGAAAACATAACTCACAGATTCACTTATGCATCTTAGACATATCAATTGAGGCCTTACCATCTTACAACAACTGCTGAGCTAATTCTGTCAAACTTCCATTGCCCCTAATGGAAAATTGTCCAAAATGAAATGAAAAAAACCTGGACCGTGCTCTGTGTTTGGGAGAAAAATGAACTGTCTTGGTAGCTGCCACATTTGTGTGCCAGAAATTGTTGTGTGGGACTTTAAAAGGTGCTTACTTTTGGCCTCTGTTCGCAGTGAAATCAGTCAGTGATTAAACTTCCATTGACCTCAGTGGGAATAGATTTAAACTCACATCAGGCATTTTAAAATCCAAGCATGCAGGTTTTACATATTGGACAACATACCTTTCTGAGCACTATTATAAACCTTATTCTCCCATCACAATCTATTGGCAATGCATCTTTTGCAGTAAATATTGGAAGAGACTGAACAAGTGCAATTGTTTTCAATGTCACTTAAATAAATTGTATACAGTGCCACAGGCTGAGCAAGAAGACTCTATTTTTTATAAGCTCATAATGTTTTTGTCTTAGAATGTGCTCATTAAATTTTGAACAGTGTACATCATGCTACATTCGAAATAACTGCTGTTCTAACACTGCCATGTCTGCCCCATCACACAACAAACTGACCATGACTTTTTCATGAGAAACAAAAGAAATGTTCATCAATTATTAAAGTTTTCTTTTCATTATGTATGGCTGAAAAACATGTAACTGAAAATAAAATACTGCTTCCTACATGTCACTTAAGCACCTACTAAGTATTCTGGGTTTCTTATGGTAGGCCCAGCCATCCCACTACCTTGTTTACAGCATTGATACCTATAGTTCATTTTTTTAGGTATGAAGGAATTCAAGACCCTCAGTGCTGTCCTACACACACAGCTATGGCCTTGAGCTAAAAAACAAATACCTGCCTTTCACAGAATGCAGCAGGCAGTTTAGCATTTCCAGAAATAATACTTTCTCCATAGCCTCTATTTTGATCTTTTCGGAAATTAGCAATTAGGCAAAAAGAAAAAAAAGATCTCTGAAACATTAATTATTTTTGAAGGTGACAATGTCAATAAAACTGCTGGCATACACAGTGTGGAGAAGGTAATCAGTCCTGCAGTCCAGCACTCCCTGGCCTGAGTGGGAACACTCTGCCTGTGCAGCTTTCAGTGACCTCAAGGTCATTCTTCTGTATAAGGACATTTGCTACAAGGAGGCCACTGAGCTGTTTTTAAACCAACAGAGAAAACAAGGAAACTGCTTTCCTCCACGTCAACTTCTCTACAGATCATTACCACGTCCCTTCCAAATTTCTGCTGCCTTCTGACCCTATCTGAGCAGTGGACACTTCTTTTACTCTTTGCCGCTCACTGCCTGTCATCAAGAAAGCACCTTAACTTTCTCAAGGAAGAAGAGACCCTCCTTTGACCTCACTCCTCTCAGTTTTTCTGCGTTCCTGGCTGCCAAGGGAGAATGATGAGGAAACTGGTTGTTTCCATCTTCCCCTTATTTCCATGCATGTCTCCCTTTTTCATAGCAGTGAGTATAAGAGCTTATTTCTTCAGTGCCTCACCCCACACATCCTAAACTTTCCCATATCTCATCCAAGAGATAGCACCACAGCTGCTGCTGCTGATGATGGCTTGGCTTCGCAAAGGAAGATTTGGGAAGGGCTTTACCCACACTTACTAGTGAGTATTAGCTCATTCTGGGGCTTTGTAGCAGATTTGAGGTGTGTCACCCAAGAGCTACAAAGACCCATGGTGTCCATATATTGAAATGCTTGGAAAGCTAACATCCAAATACTAGCTAGCCAAACTTGGCTTAATGTAAGACTGAAAGAGATCACAGCCCAGGGAAGGATGGCTGCAGGCCATAAATGCAAATAGCTGTGCAATTAACAACATGTTATACCCATAAAATTTAAATCAGACGTTGGTCATCTGAAGGTCATTAAAGAAAGTCCCTTAGTTCTCCTTTACTCTGCTCTGAAAGGCTGATACTCACCAGTGGGAGGTACAGCGGACGAAAAAGAAAACCACACAGATTTAAAAATATTTTGTTTCAAAAAAAGAAATAGATTTTCTGAATATTATATATATGTGCAAGGAAAGTAGAAATAAACTATGAATTACCAGGAACAACAACAACAACAAATCCTTGTTCATTTAAGTGACTGGTGTCAATACATATCACTTTCTTAGTGCCTGGAGGGAGCACTCGCAGCAACAACATTATAAATAGCCTAAACTTTCTAGAGTGCTCTAGATACTTTGCCAGCTTTTGTAAGCGGAGTTCAAGAAATGTGAAACTACTTACTGCCAAATGGCTGCCTGCTGACTGTGAATAGTCACCTTTTACCAGAGCAAGAGGGAATTTGAATGCTGCTTCTACAAGACTTCAATTCAGAGCTCCTCAAAGCAAAAAGAGGAGACTTTGCTAAGTGCAAGTTCTGTCAGCTGTGCTACACATCAGGTCCCTGTAGCATGAACAACTTCTGAGTATAGATCTCCTTAATTTGACCACTGTCTCCTGTATGAATCAAACTATGCTTGCTTGCAGTACAAATGCCAGGCTTTTCTTCATCTCCACTGCTAGACTGAGTAGAAAATTGGTGGATTTAAATCAAATGGAGAAAAAGACACTTAATCCTTAATGAAAATGTCTATGACCAAGGTATGCTTTCCATATAGTTACTTAGATAAAAGATTATAAATGTTTAACTAGTTTATAAACATTTAACTAGTAAGTTCATATAAGAATTCAGGCTAGCGAAACAAACTTGGGGAAGTTGACCCTTTTGATCAGAGCTGCACATCACCATAAGAGCAACAGAAAATGAAATGCTGATCTGCACTCAAGTAGCTGGGGGACAAATTAGTTTCTTTGGGAGTGTTTGAGCTTGTGACTCTTTCAAACTTTATCAAGGGATTTATTTTCCTTAGTGGCTACCAAACAATAGGACAGATCGGTAACAGTTTCAAACTGGCCAGCTGAGAAGCATCTATTACACCTGCCCCAGGATGTGATGGCAGAATGTGTGAAAAAGTCTGAAAAGCAGCAAGCCTCTACAGTGAAATTACTAAATTCAGTACATTCACATAAATGCTGATTTAAGTATGCTTACAGCGGTTTATGTTTATGAACATACAACCATTGCATTATCTTCCCTGTCATCTTTGTAAAGTTAAAAGGAAAACAAAATCATTCTGGTCTTCATCTGGGAAGTCTTTCTGATGCTGACTTTATTTATTTATTGCCAAGTAGAAGCCTTAAGGATGTGTAAAGTATCTGTTGTGACACACAGGCTTTCTTACTAAATCAAATCTAGGTCTCTACAGACAGCTGATAATAGCACAAAAGGGAAAGTGTGAGATAAACTCACACTAGAATTAGAAAAAGAAAGGATTTAAAGCTGAAGAATTTGAGGGAAAACATCCATTATGGTATATTTCGCATTCACCATTAGTCTGCCCTGGGGAGGGAGAGTATCAAGAAGCTGTAAAACGCGGTTTAAATGGACTTCCCAGGACTTGAGGAACTGGTAGACCTCCATTAGACAGACTTTTGACAGGTCTCTAAGTTAGGCTACCCTGTATATAAAAATAAATATGACTCTAGCTGACAGACTATTGTTTCTACAGCAGTGTAGATCAAGACCAGCCAGAACTCTTCAAAAACTTTGAAACCAAACTATTTTCTAAAATCACATCAAGCACACACTACAGATACAGCATTATTCATAGCTTGGAGTTGGTTACTGACAACTGCCTTCTTCCTTAATGTCTTCAAACGGGCTGGAGCAGCATGGGTGAGCTGCTCTCTGCGTTCCTAAGGAGGCATGCGAGTATCTGAGACTCTTAGTACCCAGCAAGCATAGAAGTATCCATGCACAAACCAAAAGCTCTGAGCCAACAAGGCAAACATGACAAATCTCAAATATGTTTTCATTCTCATGTTTTGCAAATCAGTTTTATCATGGTTTTGGCATGGCAATGTTAACTATTGATTTTTCTCATATTGACCATGCAGACACAGAGTAGCAAACTAATAAATCCATTCAATTCTGCTGAATTTGAACCCCATTTTCTCAGTTACTTCAGCTTCTATCATTCTCTTCCATTCCAGGAAGCCTCTACTCTGATATTTTGCAAATCTCCATTTCCAGCCGGACAGCTTCCACCATGTAAATAAATGAATGTTGGAATATTGTTCTGCAAAGGTAAAGAAAAGGGCTGATTTGAAAGTGATTAAAAGACTGAGAGAGAAGCTTTGAGGATGGAATGGACTGATTTATATAGGACAGTTTTTTGTTCAGGCTCTCTTGTTGCTTTACCAAATTACAAAGTGTTTTTACCAATGGGAAACAAAAGCAGAAAGGGCATGTTGAGTGGTAGTTTTAAATGAGGCTGTATTCTCTTAATCTCTTGTGTCTCAAAGAAAATCTAGCAGAAGAAAAATAAATCCATGGCAGTGAAAATACATTGCATTATAACAGTTATCAGTAAAGTATGTATTTATTTTGAAATGCCATCAGCAAGCCTAATATGAACTTAAATATTAAAATGAATTTAATATAGGAAATATTTGCTTTCTTGTTGATCATTCATGCATGGATTTTTTATTTTTTTTTTTTTTGCTTTCCATGTTTCAGCCTCAGAAGCTAAGCAGAAACACTGACTTCTCCTCTGCATTGTTTTTAAACAGAAGGTCATTTGCAACACCCAAGTTACACAGCAGAACTCAGCCACATAAAGGCAAAGCTGGATAATGCCTCATTTGTGCCAGTGCGTCCTACCAGTAACTAATAAATATGTAAAAGTAAACATAGCACCTGAGGTCAGAAGCAAACCGCTGATTCCTGAAGCACCCAGGTCTCCAGCAGGTAGTCCACAGAGCTGCCTTGAGCAGGCATCTATTTTTACTATAGGTCGCTGAACACATACAAGTTGGAAGGGGGTTGTGTGAGGGAGCTGGAATTGAGTGGAGCATTTCAAAAGCAGTGAGAAGCAGAGATTCAGTTAACTGGCTGCCTCCTAGACTGTCAGTCATACAAATCTTTGCTTCGGGAGCATCCTCTGAGTTCAGCAAAAACATTTCAGTACATTCGCAATTAGTCAGGATGGTAACACAGGGAGATTTGTTTGTAAGTAAATTCTTCTCCCACTACTACAGCTGTGTCTAGGCTTATGCCAACTGGCACTTGAAGCTCTTCTACTGCCAAAATTTGCTGTCTCCAAAGCAAATGGGAATGAGCCAGCATCCTGTGAATCTCAACTGTAAGTAGCCATCTAAGAATATAAGATGAGCTTGTAGAAGAGACTGGTGATCTCCATAGGAACAGGCAACTCAGAGACATTGAAGAATGAGAAAGAGGGAGGGATGTTATGTATACTGAATAAAGAGAGTTCATTTTTGTCTCCTGACTAATATTTAGGATCAGATTCTCCACTGGGATAAACTGAAGCATCTTTAGCCTTTTTGCAAACATTTATTTTTGCAAAAATCTTGACATCGCTTTATAAACATAGTATTTGACATGATAAATCTGGGGTCTGTTTTATTTGTCTTATACTTTAAGGGCCCCTAGGCTATTGTTTTCAAGGCTCTTTCCAACATCAGAAAGGCAAAACACTAAGTCACACTTCATCGTCGCACAAATGGAGACTGCATGTAGTTCCCCAAGTCTGGGTTTCATGGAATGAAAGAAAAACCTGAAAGCAAACAAGAACACAAGTAACAAAACCATGACAGCTAGCAGCTGCAAAATCTGTCCAGCTTCAGCTCACATGAGTGGAACTATGTGAGTTTGTGCCAGTTGAGAACCCAGCCTTTAGTCTAAATATTGACTCAGTGTTTGGTCTCGAACTAAACAAGAAGTTTCATGAGGCCTTTCCCAACCTTGGATTTGGGAACCAATGGGTGTGGAGAGACTGAAAGCCTCCACTTCAGCCTTCATGTGATCAAAGTTGAGAGCTCTATTTGCATTTGCTCCTGAATACAGTCAAAAGATTTCCCAGGTGCTTTAACATTTGGATTTTCTATATGCTTGCTGCAGCACCTACAATCTAATAGGTATTCTCCGCAAACACAAGAAAAAAAGAAATTCTGCCCCTGTAGTCACACTTAAAGCTGGACAAAATATTTAAGAATTATTTATCCTCTCAAAAAATAAGTGATTTATCTGATTCAGGAAATCAAACTTCACTGCAATGCTCAAAGTGGAAATCATCTTGCACCCTACTGAGAGCTTTGTGTTTTATTTGGCCAACACAGTATGTTCTATAGAAACTTAGGAAAAAAAGGCAAATTACAAGCATTTGAATAGTTATCAAATTCTTTCATAAATATGGCAGCATTTGCAAGATTTGTATTTTTTAAGCATTAAAATGATAAAAGGGTTTTCTGTAACCGAGGAGAAGGCATCAACTATCAGCTCTTGCATTAGATGAGGAAGATCAGTCTTACCCCAGAACCACAAGCAGAGTACATATCATTGCTTAAGAATTTAATTTCTTCAATCCATTTTCATTTCTACAGCTACTAGAAATGTGAGTTTTCTTTGACACTTGTTCTGTTTTGAGCTTGGTCGCCCAACTGTACCAACACAGTACCAACAGTACCAACTTTACTGCAAATTTTGGAAAAAGAATGAATCCTCATCCTTACCAACAGCCTTTTACCCTCTAATACCAAGTTCATTTGCTCTGAATTTCTAGAAATTGTTTCTCTAAATTGGACTCTGCTCTTTTACAGGCTGTCAGCAATATGCTCTCTCATACACAGAAGGAGATATCATCAAAGTACCATTCTCTGTTGTCATCACACTTGGTAACTGTTGTAATCAAGGTGAAAGGTCTTAGTTAATTATTTGCTTCCTTAAAGGTTTATTGGAAGATTACAGAAAGAAGACAGGTATGTTATTGTTAGCTATAATGCCACTGCCTCACTTAAAAGCCCTCAAAACCTCTCTCAGCTTAGTTCCTTACTGACAATTTACACTGTGCCATATCCCAATGAGTATAGACCGGAATCAAAAGTCCTCAGGGCTCCAAAAACTCGGCTCCTTTTATCTGTACCTTTTATTGCTGCTGTTTTCCTTGACTTCTTAACTCTTGCCTTAAGTGCTCTTGTGCAGCAGATTCCAGCTCCATTTACAAAAGGGGTTACCCCACCAAAAGGGACAAAAGCTACATTACCCCCAGCTTCGAGAGCTGCCACATATGCTGGGACTTTTTTTCAATAGAAAATAGAAATGCTTTTTGTTAATCACAATTTCAAGCATATGCCCATCCTCCATTCACTGCCCAGCCTCCTGACACAGTATAATGGACATCACCAGTAGACACACTCAGCTAAGTGCCTTTTGTGCTGAGGGAAATTGCCTACATACAAATGGGGCAAAATGCACATCATGAAGAAGAGAAGAAAATCTTATCTGTTTTGGAAGGCAGTCAAGGATTTCAATAAAGGGCAATAGATGTATTGCCTTTGATTGGCTTTTAAATGTCTGTATTACCATTCTGAGGAAAGAAAGCTCTATTTAACAATCTCTGCTTTTTCTCATAGAGGTAGGTGGAATTTATCTATGGTGGCTTTTCAATGAAAACAAGTCATCCTCTATATCCCAAGAAATAGTAGGGTAATGAAAACTGCCATGTACAGTGCATATACTTCCCCCGGTTTCTTTCTGGAACCTTATTAATTATCAGGACTTTCTGGGAGGTTTGTTAATCAGGACAGAATCTGGTTAAATGATCTGTGAATGTGTGATAATGCTCATTATTTTCAGAGTTTGTCAAAGTAAGTTGATTCCTACCCCAAAACCCTGCAAACCAGGCAATTCTGTTACCACAGCAGTACACTTGTTCAGCCTCCTGAGTCTGTAAGGATCGCCAGTCTGTAAATACGAGACACCTTTTCTGTATTTCCTATTTTTTGTATCATTCCTGTAAATTATACAAAGCAGCAGTAATAGTTTATCATGGATTCAGCTAAAGGTCTCTATTAAAAACACACAGTGGCAACAGATACCTGGAGAAGATCCACATTACAAGATAAGGCTGAAGTCTTTATTGGAAAGGGGATCAGACAGGCACACTCATAAAAAGAAAAAACTCTGCAGCCCAGTGCCAGTCCACTGCCTTCCCACAGCTCCTGCTTCCCGCAGTTCCTCCAGCCCACGAGCCCACGCTCCATCACTGCAGGGGAAGGAGCAGCTTTACATGGCCAGCACCACCTTTCCCTCTCCACCCAAATATGGCTGGGGACATGAGGTACCCCACATGCAAGTGCACGGAGATGCAATTCATAGACTCTTGAACTAGCTTGAAAGAATACAGTCCAGTAATTCCTTAAGAAGTTCAGTCAGAGGAGGGCCACTGGTCTCATTCACTTAGGAAAATTAAAAAAAAAAAACAAACAAACAAAAAAGCCCAACAAAACAAAACCAAAAAGAGCAGGACTGACTTCTGCCGTGCAAGCATTTACACAGGCAGATCACAAATCCAGTGGTTTTAGCTGATCAGTCAAGGGGAATGACTTGCTAAGGCCAGAACAAAAAACAGCACTTGAGAAGAGCTTAATTTCACTGTCTGAAGGTTTCTCTGCTGAGTTTAACCAGCCCTTGCCCTCTGCTTGTTTAGGCAGCTCTTCTTAGTAACAAAAGAATTTCACACTCCAGCATACAAGAGAGATACAATTTTCAGATGCGCTGACGTGATGCAGGCTTGGCACTGGCCTCACTTTGCACAGACTTAATGTAATTAGGTCCTGGTCACTGGTCTGTGGGCAAACACCAGCTTCCAGTCCACCGATTAATTAGTCTTTAGCCAGCAGAGTGACATCCCAAATCACACTTCACACTGGGGAAGGGGAATATTTGGAGGTTAGGAAATTATATTTGATGATTTTTAGAAAATACTGTGGTACAATAGTGGATGCCACAAATACCCTGAATGTGTATCCCCAACCGAAGTCCAGCAGAAATGCACAATTCTCCTTTCTCTATGGTACCAACAAGGGTACTTACCCTATTTTTAGATTTGTCAGACATTCATCTCTCACTTCCCTCTATCCCTATCTCTGCTGGCACCACTTCCTGAGGTTTGCTAATTAGTGCACTGAGCCACACACATGGATATATAAATATAGATTAAAGACCTTGTGTTTCTGAGTTTTAAGAATACCCCTAAAAATAGATGGTAATTGTGTCTAATACAGAGCACTGTTCTCCATATTTCCTTCCTTGCCTCCATTTTGTGAACACAGTATAAACAATGATTTTAACATCATAAATAAGTCATTCCACAAGATATCAGTAGTGTCAATTAGACATATATCTTCCCATCAATGAGAATTTCCTGTTTTCTGCTATGCTTTGGGAAGAACACTCTAAGCCTTGATGCATAAGGAACTGAAAAAATGTCTTCAGTTTCTCATTCCCAGCATTCAGGGTTCATCTGGTACACTGTGAGCCCAGATTCACAGGCTTGTGCTTTCTGAAGCTTGCAACCTCATTTCAAAGTGCCGTCCTGCAATTCATGCAGGACTGGACAACTTATGGTACCTATTATGAAAGCACCACAATGCAAGTTTATTGGACCCATAAGACACATATGTCCTCACATCAGGAAGAAAAAATATATAATCCATATTAAATAAAACCCTGAGCTATTTGCAATAATATTTGCTCAATTTTAAAAGGTCACTGGAAGGTGAGCAAAGGTTGAGGGAGAACTTTAAGCAATGGATAATAACACAGCACAGATGTAACGTTTCTGGTGGATGATCCACCAGGTCTTTACAAACATTAATTAAGCCTCACATTTTCTGTATGAGATAGGTAAACACTGTCACTCCCTTGCGCTCAGATCTGTAAAACCGGGCCAGTAAAAGACTTGTGACTCATAAGACATCAGAATAGCCAAGAGTAGAATTATATAAGACTTACCAGCCAGCCCACATTCATTCTAGCAACTTGAACTAATTCAGTCAGTGATGGATCCCATCACTGGGATGTGATTCCCATTTCCCTTGCCAATGACAGCGGATTCCTGGCTGTATTTGACTTCCAGTTTAACATAACTATAAATAATCTGTTGCATCTTATTCTTCAAGAGTCCAGACATTTATAATTTCCAGCATGACCTCTTTCCTCCTCCTCTACTCCACTGCTTTGATGCCTAACCCCTCAGTTCTTTTCCTTGCAGCATGGTATTATGAGAAACCTCTGTAGAAACAGAAGCTGTGAATCAAAAGATGAACATGTTCAGCGTAGGGTCCACAGCTGTGAGAAATTCAATGTTAACAAAAGCCAGCAGGAAAGTGTTTAAATTCTCCCTTCTGTCCTCAGACCTGAATATCAGCAGGGTGTAAGTGGTTCACAGACACTGTACTTCTCATCTTCACCATGGGATGAATTTCACTTAAACATCACAGTCATATCTCACAACTTTGGTCTCCATTCTTACCTATTTTCAGTTCTCAGGTATATCCAACAGAATCTATACCCAATAATAAATAATAAAGCACACTTGTGATAACTTTCAAACACAGCTGTGTACCTGTAAACCCTAAGTGCTGCACCAGGCACATGGGATCAGAGATGCCACAACACTCAAGATGAATCCGTAAACAAAAGAAGCAAGTTCAGTATACCACAGCTCCAAATCTTCTGCACTGCTGGGCTCTATATATTATATAAAAGAGATAACCAAATTTTCTCTTTCTGAAATCGGTCAATTATTTTTTGAGGACTCTGTCCTCAAGAGGACTTTTGAAATGAATACAGTAGCAAGTTGTTTAGGACAGAAGTTTTGACTAAGAAGTACAGGTTTGTAATCAGAATTTCTGTATGGGTAAATACATATCCAGTTATTTAATCTGAGCTCAAATTTGCCTAAGTTATTGAGGAAAACATATTTCATTAATTTTTTTTTTTTCTTGAGCCAACAATCCTGCAGGAAAGAACTCCTCTCTGTTCTCTTTCAAGCACCAACAAAAGCATTGCTGGAAAATTTTTATCTGTAGCATTTGTCCCTGATGCAAACACACATATATTTGTCAGCTCTGAAATTAGATTTATTGTGCTGGTAGTCAAAGGATGAAAAATTATAGTTGAGAATGGTGATGAAATAGATATGAATCCTTTATGTGAGTACCACGACACAATGAGCTCTAGAAGCACTTCTATCTTATTTTCACAAGCAGATGCATTAAAAGTGGCAGTATTTGTGTAATTTTCAGAATACTGTATTAATACCTGCCATGGAGCTCCCATTTGATTCTACAACTTGTACATTTTGAGACAATATGATACAAATTCAGTAAGGGCATAACAGTGTCACCATTTGACCTGTGCATGAAAGTCCTGTATCATTAATGAGATGAAAAAGGAAGGACAACATTTAGGCAGGTGATCTAGCAGATCTTTTCAGCTGGAACCACATAGTTAATTCTACTGCATCAATATTTCAAATGCATCAGGTTCAGAGGAAAATACACTTGCCAAAAACAACAACAGTTTGGCTTAAAATCAAAATGAGTAACCTGGAATGTATTAAGTGCCAATGTTCTTGAAATGCTTCCTGTTTCTATGAATACAACCTGCAATTCAGCAGCTATCATGTAACCAGAATAAGAAGACATTTTAAAAAATAAAGGTATAAAATGGAGCATACCAGATGGATTGTGGCCTAAGAACATAAATAAAGTCAAGCCATTGCTCAGACAGTAACATTTCAATAATCTGCGTGAATGAACTAGACAAAGAGGTGGCTTGTATGAAACAGCAAATACTCTGCTATTTTAGAAGTTCACAGGCTCCTTTAAGACTCATGGCATTGGAAATCCTGAGCTCTACCATGCCAAACAGCACTTAGTTTATTCAGATATAGCATGTTCTGGGATCAGAAAGGTTGTATTCAGTCTTTTAGTACAGCACTGACCAAACCTAACTTGCTTTTTCACTTAAATATTCAGTGAATATTACATTTTACTTGACCCGGTTGTACCAGTGGGACAGTGCATTGCAGCTGCCTACCACTGTCAGCAGCTCACCTCTCTACACAGTGAGGCCAGAAATTCCCTTCAATACCCAAAGGAAAAATGATAGAAAGCATAAGCCCCAAAATGCTGGAGACATCCGATGCTTGGGACCAAAGTGAGGTTTGGACAAAATGATGCAGATGCCACTGGAACTGGTACATAGAGTAAGCCTAAGATAGGTGATTCTTGAATGAGGTTTTTCCCTCCCTTTGTGTTCAAGCTTCCCCACTTTACACATAAAACTTAATTAGCCAGAAAGACTTTCTTGTTCTATTGTGGGAGATTTAAATTCCTATTCCTGCACCAGTGAACAATTAGTTATACAAAGTAGAAGGGAGTCAAGAGATGGGAATATGAATCCTCTGTGCAACACAATGACCAGGCTCAGACTGTATGGTGCTCTCAAGGCAGTGGGGAGAACTGAGCCTCATAAGAGAAGGACAAATCACCTCCTTCTTCTGGATAACAAAGCTTTCTCCCATTTTGCCCCCCTTTTTTTTTTTCCTGAAGTAAGAAGAAAAATTGACCCAAATTCACAAGCAGTTTCCAGGCAACTGAACTTTGCCAGAACATGTAACAAAGTTCTGAAATGCTATTTGCCATCCTGCTGTAAAAACTTAATGGACTGCAGACATACCATGAGGTAAATTAACAACAGCCGGCTACTTCTGAAAGGTAGGGAGGAGAATTTCCTGTCACTGAGGAAACACTATATACTTATCACCACGATATATTTTCATGCCAAAGGACAATGATCCAGATCGTGAAAGTGGTTGGAATACTCCCCCCCCCACCCCCACCCCCCATCAAGGAATGTGTTTCTGTATCTGCTGTATGAAATTGCCATTAATTCCTTATGCTATCCTAGGAATTAGAAAACCCATTTACTATCCAGAACTGTTTTGATGCTGGGTAAACTGTGGATTTCAGCAACAGGCTAAGCAGGAATTTTAGAATAGGAGCATCCCTAACCATTTTTTTTAATTCATAGGGCAGTAAAGATGTGTTTTAAAGGCTTTTGAAGGACAGCAGTTAAGTATTTGGGGGCTGGAGCACCTCCTGTATCAAAACAGGCTGAGAAAGTTGGAGCTGTTCAGCCTGGAGATGAGAAGGCTGCATGGAGACCTCATAGCAGTCTTCCAGTATCTGAAGGGGGCTTACAAGGATGCTGGAGAGAGACTTCATCAGGGACTGTAGTGACAGGACAAGGGGTAATGGGTTCAAACTTAAAACAGGGGAAGTTCAGGTTAGATATAAGGAAGAAGTCCTTTACTGTGAGGGTGGTGAGGCACTGGAACATGTTCAAGGCCAGTTTGAACAGAGACTCAGGCCACGTGGTTTAGTGTGAAGCACCGCTGCCCAAGGCAAGGGGGTGGGGGTTGAACTAGATGATCTTTAGGTCCTTTCCAATCCTAACAATTCCATTCCAGTCCAGTCCAGTCTAGTCTAGTCTAGTATACCTTTTGGCTATTGATGGAGTATTTTTCTGAAGCATGAGGAAGACCTGGAAAGTAGTACGAATGCCTTTCAGTACCCCTCCAAGCAGAGTGAGGAGTTGTGCTTTACACTAGTGGTGGTTCAGAGAGCCAAGTCTTCACAAGAGACCTTCAGAGTTGAATTTCCTTAAAACACATTTAGGGAAAGGTTTGCTAATGAAGAACCACAAAGACAGAGATGACCTAAGTGAGCAATAGAAAAATGCAATAGAAAAATGAGTCTCTCCATTTGATGGATTTAAAATAGTGGGGTTTACCTCTAACCTGGCTAGTAGATTCTGTAGTTCTATGATATTAGATTACGAAAGAAACAAGTTGATCTCTATTGCACTCTGCAACCATCTTAGAGAAAACTGTGTTCCAGTCAAGTTCACTTGTTTCACTCTCTCAGGTTGGGTTACCATCATCATATATGCCAACAGTCTGCTACGACAGCTCAACCTTGAATACTGACAAAGATCCTTGGGACTTCCAGTCAGGCTGCTCCTGTTGGAAGGGAGACTCTCAGATTGCTGACAGCCTAATACTAAGATTGTCCTCTTCAGACAAGCCATGCAGCTTTAGCATGAGGTTGAACATGACAGCAGAAAGTAAAAGCCTGAAATCTTTTAATATCTTAAAATTTAACCAATTTATTTATTAACAGAGTTCTATTTCTAATTCTGGATAAAGCCACGTTAATTAGTCCTTGAGTTAAATGATATACCAAGTACTATCAGCTGTCTTTTCCCTAGCCTTCCCAGATATATGTGTATGAAAACAGAGATACTTAAAAGGATAATTGCACCCCAGCTCTTTGTTCACAGAAGAAATTCCCTTTAGCTTGTGCCTCCTTTTTGCACTGAGAAATCCAGCTCATTGCAGAACTGGGTAGGCACATAAATAATCTGTACAATTTATTTTGTTTGCCTCATCGTGTTTTTAATTACTGCTATCAGTCCAGTCCCTAAACTATATTCTTTGTCTTGGATTACTATACATTTAGAAAGATGCACTAATCAGTACATATCTACTTTGTAACTGTGGACATTGACAAGATACTTTAATGACTCAGCTAACCTACTGTACTATTCCAATCATAAATCAAATCAAGGCTGGTGGAAATAAAGAAATGCAAATGCTGCTCAAAGTCAGGCACAAGAATGATGTTGGTCACTCAATTTGGCCAACAAGTACACATTATTTTGTTCCATTTTATATATATATGCATATATATATATATATAAAAAAGATATACTGGTTTGGATAAAAAAACTTCAGAAAAATATTTCCTTCAACAACTTTTTATTTTGCAGTTTGGATGATCATCTTCCACATTAATATAATTTTACAGACATTTTAATTTTTGTTATTCTACTGATGCTGGTAAAGTACATCACTGTTATGATGAGTATTGTTTAACACTATGTCAGTTTTGTAATTTTCTTGCCCCCTGCCATTCAGGATGGGAGCACAGATGAGGAGAATATCTTTCCTTAAATATATGGCTATTTGTTTCTTTTGCAGTTGGTATTTTTCTTTATGGTCTCTTTGATCAAGATGTGGGAAATAGTTTGTGTCCAGATTTGCAAGGCAAAACAAAACACAGTATGACTACTGTCAAGTATTTCATTATTCTGTATGTCACAGTGAGTGAACTTAATTACGGTTCATTAACCCCAAATCCAGTTTCTCATTCATGTACCCAACAGTGTGGTATCAAGTTATGTCTCATAACTTTAACATGATGTTCTTAAGTCAATGTGGACTTTTTTTTTACATCAACACACCCTATAGTCCTTGCATGTTTCATGATATTTATAAATGGAAACACGGCACGTTATAATTAATGATTTTAGAAGCCAGTTGTGAAGAGTTGTAAATTGAGATTACCTAATCTCTTTCCTGAAGACACAGATAGTATGGTTAAGTGCTTAAAAAAGTTCCTTTTAGATATTTTTTTTTTTTTTTTTT